>JAUYWI010083220.1:0-12989 GCA_034780595.1 Parotoplana pacifica
GTGGGGGCAAGGGGGCAGTTGCCCCCCAACAATTTTGCTGCTTGAACAATAGTATATGTTTGCCCCCCCCAATAATGAACATATTATTTTTCATATTTTTTACTGATATTTGTATTTTTTTTAAATAGGATTTCTCAGTGAAGTTAGGTGCATAATGTAAATATGGAAAGTAAAACCTCTGATTTGGCTGAAATGGAATACATAAATGTTAATTTTAGGTGCCTTTAAATACATTCTAGGTCAAAAAACCGCAAACACTTTCGGCGTGTAACCATATTGTGTAACCGCAGTTTGGAACCCCCACTGCCCCCCTCCCCTAATATTAAAATCCGACGTACCTGTTCGTTCTCGATTAGACAGCAAGCAATTCAAATACTTGAGGGATTGTTTATGCAACATTCGTTTGTTTGTATAATAAATGCAGTGAATAATGTGTACGTGTTACCCCTTTTGTATCACTGTATACCTACTTTTGCAGCCACCCCCCCCCCTGTATATTAATTATCTATATTATTCAACTTTCATGTAAAAAAAACTTTGGTTCAATATTGCAATATTATAATAATTCATTTTGGAAAATATTTACTTTTGCCATAGACAACAAAGCTATGAATTGATTTCTTAATTAACCCTGGAGAAATGTGCTAAACATCTGTAAAAAATTAAAAAAATATTCACCCCCAAAAAGTTGCCTGGATCCAATTATCGCCACTGCCGAGCGTTAGCGGTGTGGTAGGGAAACTTATAAAAAATGTCGTGATTGGTGAGGTTTGAACGGTAGATGGAAACAAGGCTGTGCGTATCGCCAGAAGATGTTGAGGTCTGTGCCCAGTTGTTGTGAAAATAACAGTTTTCGGTCTGACTTAACAACGGTTGTATGATTGCTCGGGCGTTACAATTTTGTGTACCTATAGATTCGAAAAATTGGAAATTTGATTGACTCATAAATTAAGAATAGTTAGAATATGCCAAGTAACTTGTCCTAACTTTACCCAAAGTCGGAAATTGAGGTCTACTGAGTTTTGGCCCAGTAGGTCCGAATGACGCATCAAAAATAGAATATTTAAAATTCTATTTTAATGACCAATAATGATTTAGAAAGTCATTATAGCTATTAAAAACTATTTTGGATGATTAACTTGCCTTAGACAATATCTTATCTGCCCTGAACTGCTGGCCCTCATACCTCAGGAGCTAAAAAATAAATCATCTCAAATTAATACATTTTTTAGACACCTTTTGAATTATAAATCTCAGGTTTCAGCAAAATAAAATGTTTCATTTAGATTTTAGAACCAAAAATAGACATTGTCTTAAGTTACCTCAAATCTGTGGTAACTTGAGACACCCATGTGTTGTTAGCCTTGAGAAAAAGATAGCTGAAAGTATTATTTTTGTGAGTTAAAGGATCACATATTGAACTACTTCCAATAAAATATTAACTGAAAATTCTTAACAAAATTGTACATAGAAAGTTATATCAAAACAATAGTTAGCCCATTTTACGGTATCTCTGAGCAACCGATAGCCGAGTGGGTAGCGTGCTGGACTACGGATCGAGACCCGTTCTTGGCAGGGTTCCGAAAGTGCTCAGAGACTAGACACCCCACCTGATAAATGTTCAATATGTCCCCATGAGATCCGGTCTTAGCCCAAGGACTGTGAAGTGGTGGTCATTTGTCGGTCAATGTGTTGCGCCCCCCCCCCCCCCCGTGGTGACAGTTGGGTACTGGCTACACGTAGCTTGCAAAATGAAAGGCCTTGAAATAGCTGTGATTAGCCGCCAGAGGTGAACCCCTTATATGGAACTATAGCCACAAACCAGTAAACAACGGTATCTCTATGATTTTAGTTATTAACCACAAAATCTACCTTTCTCTGAATGGAGTTATTCTTTCTGGCTTTTCCCACATTTAGCTGCTGTCGTCGGTGCGGATCATTTCCCACAGCTCATATTTGTTTTGACACATATTTTTATGACCGGATGCTCTTCCTGCCGCCAACCTTCACCATTTATCTGGGCAAAATCTAAATGGCTTTAAAATCAAATGTTGCTCAAATTTATCGTCATTAAGATCATATTTTGTCTGACCACTTTTCGATTTATTTTTGAACAATTGAATTTCATGCAAATCAGTTGGTTTTGTAGGTAACTCTAAAAAAACTTAGTTTATTAATTAACACAAAAAAAACCATGAACATTGATTCAAAACAGTTAGTTTTATAAAACTTTTATATGTACAAATATCATATATACAAAATAGTCAATAATATACAAAAAAGATACAAATGTACATCATAAGATTTTAGATTGCATAAAATATTTGTCCTATCATCAGCGAGGCAAAATGTCGTATTTTTCTATGAGCAATCAGCCATTTTTAAAAGTTTCAAAATGAATATATTCATAATCTATTATTTTAAAAACAATGCTCAATAATTTAAATCACCACCCTGCAGTACATCTGCCAATTATAGCAAACCAATTTCATCGGATCTTCTCTGTAAAATAATGCGTCATACCAAACTTCATTTTGTCATGATCAAAAACCAAAGTCAAATCTTTTTTTAGACCAATGAGATTGTAATGTGTCTGTTTCGAAATATTATCACAAAATGGGATTTCATCGTTTTATGGTCTTAAAGACATCAAGTCACATTTCTATACACATTAAATTGATTAACCTTCTATCTCTCAACCTAAGAAAACTGATAGTTAAAGGATTTTTTAAAGTAAAATTATTAGGTACTTCAACCATAAAAACATTGTTAAAAGTAGACATAAATGTATTTACGAGTCTACAAAAATGTTGGGAACTATGGGAACACCAGCTACAAAATGTAGTGGGTTTGAATCAACTTTTAGTGCCCAACAGTGCCAGACAAATGGGGTTGTCAGATTTCGTTACAGAATACATCTGGGAATCACACCCAGCATAAATTCACAAAGTCGATTGAGACGTTTTCTATGACGTCATCAGCAAAAATAACAACCATTTGATAGATATTTAATAACCTTATATTTGCTAAACTAAGCCACACATGGCTTAATATAAATATATTCCCAAAGAACAAGAATATGTACCCAATCTATAAGAAAAAGATATTCTCAAGCCCATACAAAGTGAACTTATGACGTCATAGACCATTTTTAACCAGAAGAGTAGAAAATGGTATAAAAAAAGATGAAGTGTAGACAATATTGGAAACATTTTCCACATATATGTATATGCAAATGTATTTTAAAAGTTGTAGATTTACAGCTAATACATCATCTGTTGACACCACTATTTAACTGACAAAATGTTTACTGATCCAAGCAAAATGGTCCATAATGGCTCTGACAGTTAATAAGATCTATTTTGCCAGGTCTTTGAGGCTATAATATACATCTAAGCTATTTGATGCCCTTATGCCAGAGTGTAAAACTTCCTAATCTACACTATATATCATATTTAGAGAATTGTATCCTTTTAATCCCAATATGTTGGTTTCCAAAGCACTGTAGTTTCCATTGCTCATATTTGGGAACATTTATTACATTTTGTTAAATAATCTCCAATTGAAACTCTGTCTGTAATTTTCTTTTTCAACACTTTATTCATAACAGGGTTTGAAATATATTTCCTATAAAAATCACTTGAATTTCAGTTGCAATAGTTTTTAAGTTACATGACATTATACACGTAGAGATAATGTTTATGATCAAATTAAAACATTAGAAAAAATTATAAATAAATAGACTTTCATTTAATTGTTTTAAATATTATTTGAAAATGATGTTCCCAAATTTAAACAATGGTTAAAACTTCCAAATCAAGACTCAAGTTTGAACTTTTTATCTGGGGGAGGTCCCTGCTGTCCATTTAAGTCTGCCGCCGCTGGTGACATATGAGACCAGTGTGCACTGGCTAAATGTTGTACTGAATGCTCCACATTGCCTTGGTGAATGGCCGAGGTTGGTAGGGGACCCAATGGTAACTCAGGTGCTGGAAATCGAGTCATCCAATCTCCAAGCAGCAAATCGACCCGTTGTCGCTGAAATGCAGTTCCTTCTGATTCATCATCTATAGTAGGCTTAGATTGAGATCCCTCCTCCGGTGAAGTGAAATTCCAAGAATAAGTCCCGGTAGTCGGCTGGTAATTAGAGTAGTGCATCATTTCCTAAAATAAGAATAAATAATCTTTTTTGTGTAGGAGCAAAAATGGAGTGGTGACAACACCTCCTTGGATTTCACACTTCCAAATATAATTTGGTACACAGGCACCTGAGAAAGATTCGAGAGAAAAAAATAGTTGATATCATCAGATTCAAAAATTAAAGTTAAACTGATTCACTTCATATTTAGTGTCTTCCCCTTGACTCAGTAATATAAATCAATAAATATCTGTTGAAAAGTTTTGATTATCGATGTTTTTGGACAGAATCACATAAAACCTCCAGAATGAAACATCCCATCTTGATCATATTTGAGATTTAAAATTAGAAGGGTATTAGAAATCTATTGGACAAATGAATGTCTCATTTTATGCTTGCTGGTCTATGAGGCCAACCAGACTGAGGGTAGGTCCATAAAATTGGTTCTTTTTCAAAAGTGAATTTATTCATCGATCGGCTAAGTCTAGTCCTAAAATCAGTGCACCTCAATTTCTCCAAGTTTGATAAAGCTATGGCTTTTTTACTTGACACATTAATAATATAACGGAAAACGAATAGATGTGTCAAATATAAAGAACGATTCATATTTTACATTAATTTTTCCTGTCAAATATGGACAATTTTTGACACATTTTTAATAACCATTAGTGGAGCAATATGATTTAATCACATTTGAGTTGTTTAGCA
Source organism: Parotoplana pacifica (assembly GCA_034780595.1). Classification (NCBI taxonomy): domain Eukaryota; kingdom Metazoa; phylum Platyhelminthes; order Proseriata; family Otoplanidae; genus Parotoplana; species Parotoplana pacifica. Next base: position 4,847 of record JAUYWI010083220.1, read on the forward strand.
AACTAAATCTGCAGGAATTTAAAACAAATATTTATCAATTCTATTTATTTGAGTGCAGGATTGAATTTGATAGAAGTGCCTTTTAGTCTAACAATTTCATTTCTTCTGACATGACACTACACATTTATACTTTTTTAAATAAAAAGACTCCGAATTTGAACCAGAGAACTTTTCATGTAAATCAGTGACGACGTTTTAGAGCAATTTCAAAAAAATCTACAAAGGGTTAATTAGTTATAAAAATCAAATGCCACTGTTATGTGACAAACAATCCAGTTCTAATACCCACCATTTTATTTTAATTGCTCAAAAACGGCTGAATCAATTTACTTATTTGGATTTTGTCTGCGCATCAAATTCTCTTGCAGATTTCTTGACATCATTTTTTGTTGGCCCACTGAAAAATAATTCTGATGATATTTGATAGTTAGAATATAAACATTCCATTGTTTAATATATGTACATTCCGGGTTTTTGAAAATATTGATTATGCCCATGGTACTTGAGAGCCTAAAAAATCATTGTGAAAATATGTTGAGCAGTAGTTACATAGGTGGCTAGGTCAACATTTAGTCACAAAAATTTGATGACCGTAAAGGCTTCAAAAATTTAATGGTTATCATTTCTTCCATTTGGATCCAGCTGTTTTGGTTACAGATATGGCAAAATACCAAGAAAAAGTTTGAATCATAATTAGTAATTCAAGTCTTCAAATTCCTGTTTTTAAATTTCAAGGTACACACTGCTCAAAAAGATCAATTTGTAAAAAACTGTTATTTATGCTTAATTTATCTGTAACAGTTTGAAATTAAATATAATTTACTATTTGAAAACGATGTGTTTTCAATAAGTTAATGATATAATTATATTCTATTTTATTATTAAAATATACATAGATGGTATTCCAATTCATAGTTTAGTTCAAGATAGCGTTTGCTATATTTAAAAATAAACCATTTCAATGAAAAATTTGTTTTTCGACTAATTGTAATCTATAATTTTAAATTCCCAGCTTCTGAATTATATGAACATTTAATTAATATGCAAATTAACAAACACAGTAATTTTCTTATTAAAATTTATTAATATTTTTAAAGAGATATGTGTCAAATTTTTTTAATAATATTACTTCAAGAACTTTGACTATGGATAGAAATGTTTTGGCGAACCATGATCTCCAACGCTCAGATCAAGCAGTTAATCTGATGATGATTATATTTCCTTTATTTTATTTTCAAAATGAAATAGATTTACACCTTAATATAATGACAAAAAAATGTGACTATATTATTATTAGTCAAAATGGCAAAAAGTGTGTTAGCTCACACCATAAACTAATTGAAATATGCATAAAAGTGTGCTAGCTAAATTCATAAAATAATTGAAATACACTCAAAACTGTGTTTGCTCTTTAATTAGTAAAAAAATCCATGAGCTAACTATTTTTTTCTTGTTTAAACTGACCTAGCTATACTATCAAATTACATTTATGTTACAGGGTAAAAATCCTTCAAATTTGTAAATATAAAATACAATTAAATGAATACAATATTAAAAGTTACATGGATCATAGTATTGAACATGTATTATCAAACACAGACTTAATACAAATCAACAAAAAATCGACAATTTTTCTAAATATTAACAAAGTGGTTCTGATATCTAAAATAAACATTGTACTATACTCAAAATAAAGATTTAGGAAGGCATTAAAATTAATGTCTTAGAAAATTTTACATTTTTATGTGACGGTAAAAATACTTCAAAATTGTAGATATAAAATACAATTAAATGAATACAATATTTAAAAGTTACATGGATCATAGTATGGAAAATGTATTATCAGTGCCCTTTCAAATACACTACGTGGCACGCGATCAAAGGCATTCTCAAGATCTAAAAAATACATATAATTATAGTTTCTACCGCTTCTCTAATAGCATTCTTGCATCCTTGTAATAAATCGCATCAATTGTCCCTCTACCTGATATAAGACCATACTGCATCTATATTTGAAGGACTTGTTCACCTGCCGTCAATTTATTACTACTTCATACAATATAAACATTTATTATCATTGCTGAGTAACTGACAGCGTGCATTTCTATTTACTTAAATATAATAATCTTTACGACCGATTACATAATTACGACAATTACATAAATCCAAATACAAAAATTGACAATTTTAGCTAAAATCACCAAAATAGCACAGATGATATCTATGTAAAGCAACCATTCTACACCTTAATATAACGATAGAAAACATTTAAAAAAAAACAGTGATAAATTTAAAGTTTTATTCTAAATCTATGCAATTGTACTAATGGCGAAAGACTGTTTAAACAAGAAAAAAAGTAGTTAGCTCATGGAAATTTTTATTTTGAGTGTGTTTCAATTATTTTATGATTTTAGCTAACACACTTTTATGTATATTTCAATTTTATGGTGTGAGCTAACACACTTTTTGCCATTTTTTACTAATAATAATATAGTCACATTTTTGTCGTTATATTAAGGTGTAAATCTATTTTATTTTGAAAATAAAATAAAGGAAATATCATCATCATCAGATACTGTGTGATCTGAGCGTTGGAGATCATGGTTCGCCAAAACATTTCTATCCATAGTCAAAGTACTTGAAGTAATATTATTAAAATTGTTTGACACTTATCTCTTTTAAAAATATTAATAAATTTTAATAAGAAAATTATTGTCTGTTAATTTGCATATTAATTAAAAGTTCATTTAATTCAGAAGCTGAGAATTTAAAATCATGGATTACAATTTAACAAAAAAAATTTTATTTTGTGGTTTTTATGAAATATACAGACTTTTGATTAACAACCATCATAATTTTCTTTTTAAAATCCAAGTTATTTTTATTTTTTAAAGAGATAAATGTCAAGCAATTTAAATATTACTTCAAGTACTTATGAAATCGCACGGTACCTTAAACTAAATTAAAAATTTAATGGCCAACATGGCAATTTTTTTAAACAAGTACGACGAAACATTGATATTTAGGATACTTATACAATCAGAAATGTAAAGCCAGAGACGGGTAAAAAAATAAGGTAAGGAGAAAAATGCTAACTTCAAGAATATAAATATCTTTAATGAAGTTGGCTATTTTTTATAGAACAGATTATAAATATTTTTCAGTAATCACTAAGCTAAAAAGATCATTTTAAGTTTAATTGTTGAATTCCAAGGCAATGCAAGAGATAGAGCTGAATTTGACAAGTTGACTTACTTGGAAAGCAGAATTTAGATAATGAAGAGAAGTGTGCAGCCGAGCGTTGATAACGGCTGATAAATCGGGACTCTGGTGCACAACTCCATTTATGATATAATACATAGCCAATGGTGTAACAGTTGTTGTATTGTGACGTTGTTGTTTACAAATGACGTACAAAATCGGTTCTTGGGCACTAAAAATAAATAGTAGAACTATTTTAGCAAACTATGCAATTTATTAAAAAAATTTAAATAATGCTATTCAAATATCAGCTATCTTGTACTATGCTATGGTGAAAAGTTGTATATTTAAATAATCGTATTTAAAAAGTTGCAATGAAATAGTCTTATAAAAATTGATCGTATTCAAAAAGCCGTATTTGAAAGGTCTTATAATCATAATACAAATCTAATTCAAAAGTGATAATAATTGATAAGACATGCAATATTATTAAATATTCAGGTGAATATGGTTATAATTATGTTTACAAATATATTAAAATTTAATAATAAATATGGTTGATGAAGAATTTTAGTCACATAGCAATATAATTTCTTAAATACGATTATTTGAATACGTCCTTTTAAATACAATTGGAAAAAGTTTTTTTAAACACAACTTTTGCATTTATGACGTTTTGTACAATTTAAAAAAAAATTCTATGACCCTTTAAATTACTTTTTAAAATATGACAACTATATAAAAACAAGACTTTTTAATTTACAACAAAATAAATTTGACAATTTAAATTTGCTACATTTAACTCTGAACTATTGTTATGCACACAATCTTTCCGAGCTATCTCTAATTTTTCTAATGTAAAATACAATTGTTTTGAAAAAAACCATCTGAACTAATGAAATTTTATAATTATATGAATTAAAATTACCTGTGCAAATAGTATTCAACACCCTGCATAGTGATTAATTTATCCATTGTCAATCTCTGCATCCTTATCAGTTCATTATTACATTCTCGATCATAAAATGGATTGGTTCTATCAGAAAAATATTCTAAAATATTGCCTGAATTAATAAGTTGAGGGTTCCACTTTGTGTTACTCCATGACAGGCCATATAATGTATCTCGATCTTGTTTAAGAGACATTTCACCTGCAGTATTATTTGTAAACTGATGGAGAGTCATTTCTAAAAGAATCAAATTATTGAATTTAAATACAATAAACATTGATAAGACATTCATTCACAGATAACTCATCCAAAGCACTAAAAAAATCTAGAATTACAATTATGACTTTTTATCACATATTTTATAAGAATATAGCTTTGATATGCATACATTAAAAATTGATAATTAGAAAACATGCAAACTATCTACAGACAGTCATTACATATGTTACCAGTAATATAAATACACCTGGATAAGTCTCATAGACCTTATTGACTAGCTCATTCTCAGAAACAAAATATCAGGAAATATGGCTGATCAGATATTAGAGCATTGATTAATTATAGAAGATCAATCTTAATTATACTAATAGATTGACAATTAATACTAAATATGAAATACTGTAACTTCTAAAGACAAGTTACCAATGGCAAATGTTAGTCTACCCTGGCTAATCCAGAACCACCCAAACTGGAATATTGGCCAAACCAGACATATTTTTATTTCCCTAGATAATTTCCTATTAATTACATTTTACATATATTGCACTATCCAGAATAGTGGCCAAACCAATCATCTACCTGTGCATTAAGATATCATTATGTGTGTATAATTTGCCATCTTAACTGGATGCTAAAAATGAATGGTAGATCAAATTTTTTGTTCTGGCTTTGAACTTCAATGTTACAATTCATAGATATTAAATTATGTGTTTAAGAGTAATGATAAAAAACAGGTACTTTATAAAAATATACTACTTATTTATATTACTCACAAATGATAGCCCGACAGCTGTTTTGGCCTTGTTGGGCCTCATCAGCTAGGCATAATCCTAGCCTGAGCAATATAAAATGTCCATATACACCCCTGGTCAAAAGTTTCACTGCACCCAATTTTTTTCATAAATTTTTACTTTACTGATTCCTGTAATTGCCATAGTTGTAATTAATTTAATTTTCTGAACTAAAATGAATTTCTGCATGGATTAGTAATCCATTAGGAGCTATGTGAGATCCATCAATGAGTGGTTGGTCCTGAAGAGGACTAATTTCGCATTCTTAATGGGATGGGGGAGAAAATGCATCATTCTTCAGTATCTGGTGGAGACTCCTCTAGCTCTCACAGCTTCTAAATTGACTCAATAAGGTTGGTGATCATTTCTGATGGTATGCCCTGCCATGCTCATTGAGTTGCTGCCCAGAGACACTGAGACCTTGGACTTGGGTGTTATCGACCTATGCATTCAGTAACAAAGAAACTGTTTTGCTGATTTCCACAAGCAGTAGAAACTTAGTTAAATTTTCAATAAAACAAATCTGTTTCTAATAATATATTAGAGAATGTCCTAAAATGTTTAATTATTTTAGATGTTTGTGACATTAAAGATGTGTTTACCTATAGGTAAACATTTGGTGTTACATTTTAATTTTATTCACTGTTGTTTGTTCTATTCATACATGTACTACAATGAGATAAACAAAAATAAACAAGCAAGATAATAAACTTGAACAAGAATAAATTTTTTAATTAAAAATTTCACAGTAAATTCTGACCCCTGAAAAATTTGAACATTAAGACTAGGTTTATACCTAATTTTAACATCAAAATCACTTGTACCAAAAGATAAAACTTCGAAATTATTACTGATACTACTTTTACAATTACATAAAAAATGATCAGAGAGAGGAGAGATAGCAGTTTTACAGTGTTCATTAATCCTAGTCACAAGGTGTCTTGAAGTCTTACCAATGTAAGAAATGTCACCATCAATGGAACACTTAAAAATATGAACAAGACTTGACCTAAGTAGACTGGGTATGCTATCTTTCAAATGGAAATAACTACCTTATTTAAAGCTTTTGAAGATTACATGGACAGAAATGTTTTTGCTTTTAAAAAAACTTAACAAGAGACTTTTTAAAATTATCAGAAGCTTTTCCAAAATAAGGAAAAATTAAACATTTAGACCAGTCAATATTGTTGACTTTGGAAGAATTTGAAATTAACTTACAATGAAGAAATTTATCAATATTTTGAACTAACGATTGAAAGGATAACCATTAGATTTAAGAAAGTTAAAGAAAATGGTTACATCAGAATAAAAAACATACCAATTTGAAGAAATTGAAAAACTTCTATTGAAAGTTTTTAATTAAAAAATCTTTTTTCTTGTTTCTTATTTGTTTATCTCATTGTGGTACTTTTAAATGTAATTTCATTGCTGATGATGACAAATGTTTTTGTTAAAACATGTCCTATTATAAATAAATGACTTTTGCTGTATTTATATTGATTTTCTTATTCTTTATTTAAGTATAATTTCAATTCAATAAAAAACAATATCTTTAAACTAACAAACTTTATAACATTTCATACATCCACCTTTTGGTTATTTTACACTAAAATGGGAGTCATTTGTCCTGACATTCAAGTAGTCCTTGAACCACAGAGTTCACATAATATAGGTAATTTACTCTACAACAATCAATTCTAAGTAGGTACAAGTGTCATCATAGGTACCCATCTACTATAAGTATAAGTAGAAAAAATATTACTTATTAATTATTTATTCAAAAAATGCAAGTTTGATTTTATATTTGCTAAAGTTTTCTGAAAAAAGTTGAAATGCATGTCTGCTTGGTGTTAAACTGTTGCTTACTGGTACTTGGTTGTTGATCATTAATCAAATTTGCAGGAGTTTGGTGTTCTATCATCCAAATTTTGTCTTTTGCTGGGAGAACTTTGAGGAACATGACTAGTTTGTTTTGTAGGCAGATTGGTTTATTTAATTAATTTTTATTTTTGCTCTTGACCATTTTTTCAAGTTCTCTATTCAATGCTTCTTTCTGGCTTTTTCTGCAGCTTAGATGATGATTTTTTTCTTTTTTGCTAGTGAAACTGTTTATGCTGATTAATGCACAACTGCTTTAATAGGTTACTCTTTTCAGATTTCTGTGCTTCCAGGGTGTCTTTTCTTATATGCATTCTTCATTTTGATCACCAAAGATTTAGGAACTTCATCATGTAGAATATCTTTCTTGCTAAACATGGCCATTGGTGACTTGTTTTATGCCAACAAATACTGCTTTATAGACAGGTATGCATCAAGACTCACCTTTTATGAACTATCTGTAATAATAAATGTACAGCTATACCATCAGATTAATAATCATTTCATAATAGAGTTGTTGTATGGGGCCTTAAATTGCTTTATTAAGAGGAGACCAGACAGCTAACCAACCACCTGCCAGATAAGAAGTTAGGTGCCATATGGGAGCAGGTCTTAGGCCAAGAACAAAGATAATGTGTGCAGCCTCTAAGATTAGCCTGCATAATTGCCAAAGTTGGTGAAAGCATGCTCTGGTTGATCACAGATGATGATCAGATCCCTGGATCATAAAAAATGATGGAAAAGGAAGTCACTGTTATTTGGCAATTAATGTATCAGCTTGTATACATGTACATACACACATAAGCAGTGTGGAAAAACAGGTCCAGCCCAATTATAATGAAATCAAGGGATTCCATCCAATTCAAAATTGATAATTATAGTGAATAAATAGTCATGTAAAAGGATTGTGGTAAAATATTAGAAATTATTGTTAACTAATATTGTACAGTTTTGATAGAAATATTATAGGTAAAATTGCAGTTATGTCTAAATACTAGTCTATAATGTATAGTGTTCTACTCAATCAGTTATTAGGCTGGTTAAATTCTATTGCATCCACTTTCTCCATCCTTCTTGGTTAGCTGCCTGGCCATTCAAGTCACT
>JAUYWI010083231.1:0-12987 GCA_034780595.1 Parotoplana pacifica
CCGCATTCCCGCGGCAGACGACAATGCGCAAGCTCTCGGGTGAACCCAACAACAACAACAACAAGGGCTATAAGTCAGGCGGCCAACAATTCTCAACCAGCTAACCAGCCTGTACCAATCGATGTGGGAAAAGAAACAACTTTAGAGATGCCACAATTTTAGACATCTACAAGCGAAAGGGAAATCGACAGTCTTGTGACAACCACCGAGGAATATCCCCCCTGTCTATAGCACCAACATCTTGGCTCGTGTCCTGTTCAAACGCTTGCTGAAACACCTAAGAACAAGACCTCTCTCAGATTCAATAAAAAGAGAGAAATGTGGTAGAATCTAAAATTCTTTGCTATCTATAAATTTTAGAAAAGATTCAGAATACTAAATTTTTGAGCACCAGCAATAGATTTTGTTTTAGGGGTAGAAAGGTATTGACTGGTCCTGATCCGAAACTAGAGCTTTTTTACTTGGCACACTAATAATATAACAGATAAAGAATGAAGATACCCAATATGAAGTTATTCCAATCAACTATTCAAATTTCATTTGAAGATCTTAATTTTTAGTTTTTCCTAACATACCTATGATGAAATTTGGACACAACAATGTTTTTTTAAATAAACTAATCTACATTGCCTATACCGTGCGTCCGTAAAGTCCTTCCGCAGTGGATGAATAAAAATTAAAGATTAACAATTAAGTGAACATTATTGCGCCAACACTCACTTTTAAAATCACGTGTTCAACCATCAAGCAAAATGCTGTCAATAGAAGAGCGAATATTGCTAGTGGAAAATGTCTTTCAAGCAGGTGATAAATGCACACAAACATTTCGGGAACAATTCAAATTATATTTTCAACGTAATAAAAACCTCATCGAGATACAGTTCGTGATTTAATGACCAAATTCAGATGATCTACTGGTTCTGTGGCTGATGCAGAAAGAGGTGGTCGTCAAGAATAAATGTCGTCGAGTTAGTTAGTGCTTAGAAGTCCATGGTTAACATTTTGTGAGATTTTCACTGATTAGTTAAGTTTAATTTATGTGTTTTATACTGTTTATATCTAACATTTATAGAATAAAGTCGTCATTTGAGGTTACCTTGTGTATAATTTTTATTCACCCACTGCGGAGGGACTTTACAGACGCCTTGTAGATACTATTCTGCACATTTACACAACTTTAAAAGAATCCTATCTGCTAAAACATGTTTTATTTTTAAAAAAATCAAACTTTGATTGGCCGCTAGGTTTCAAATTGCACCATAGTCACAAAATGTAATATTCTCAAAATCTCAATTCCATATTATACAATTAAGTGATTGTAATAAGAAGTTTCTTTAAAGAATGAAAAATTTTGCCACATGTAAATTAGGATGGGTAGAATTGTTTTGTTCCTTACACAACATCAAAATTTCAGCTCAATCAGACTTTATCATTTAAAGTAAATATTATGTCGCCCAAAGTGTTTAGCTCAAAGTCACATGCCTGTTTGTTATATATCTACCTACTTTGTGGAAACAATTAATGTATAAAAAAATAGGTAGCCATTATTTCCATGGATAAATAAAGATAAACTTACAGAGTTGCTAACTGTATCAATTTTATCTCTTAGGTCTCGAGTCATTGTCGTTAATCTGTAGTCCAATTTTTCATTTAAATTCTTCACCTCCTGCAAACAGTAATAAAACTCTATTTAGATAATAGAATTTTGGTACCAAAATACAAAACAATTCTATTTTTAAAAAGTATTTTTGTGCTTGGAGATAGGTAAAAAGTATTTAATGTCAGTTTGTTTAAATATTTTAAAATTACCATTACTACTCATTAGTAGTATAATCAAAACCTACCTCTCTCATATTAGCAAACTCTCGCTGCATTTTAGAACTATTTTCATCCACAAGAATTTCTAATCGCTCCACTCGTTCTGCAGAGTTTTGCATTTGTTGATGACTGTAATCAATGGTTGTTTTCATATCCCGCTAAATAATTTAGTAAATATTATTTCCATAAAATAAGTTAAATATGTAGAATGAAATCTTTACTGCAGCAAACATATAGGTAACATTAAAAAATAATAAATTAAAAATTAAAATCTTGCAACATCATAGAAATGAATATAACCTAACCAAAAGATGTGTAAAAATATGGCTTCACCATAAAACAACAACTTTACAAAACTATGTAATCATGTGCATATTGTTCTACATCCAAGCTGAAGCATAATAAGATGATCAGTCAAGCTTGGTGATTGAAAGTACTATCTAGTTCATTCGAAAAATAATAGTCCAGTCTGAAATGAAACGTATAAAGTGCCTCAAACACATGTAGCTGAAAGCGGATTCTGATGACAATAAAAATGTGAAATGTATATTTCTTATAATACTTCTCTTAGTTCAGCGGCTAAGTCGAAAATGGTAGAATATTTTACTTAGAGAAATTATGAAACTTGGAAACTTGTAGGGAACCACTATAGGATCATTTTTCGATTAGGACCCGCCTAATGGCCCTCCTAATGTTAAGTTCCTATTTCTAAAAGAATCGTATTTTACTCGTTTATTCAATTGACCTAAAAGTCAGGGTGCTGACTTCTGTTGCTGTCACTAGTAAGCTAAAAAATTGTCATGATCCTACGTTCACTGAAAATGCATTTTGGAAAAAATATTTTATGACATTTTTATTAAAGTTAGTATTTTACATGTTTATCGAATTTAATTATAATTTGACTAAAAATAAATTATTAATCTTTACGAAAACGCATAAAAAGTGAAAAAGGAGATAGGATATTCATTTACAGTTTCAAGTTAAAAAGTCATGGTTTGTTTGACCATTAATTAAATGAAACTGCATACTCACTGAAGTATACTTTAGATTTTTTTATATCATTTTTAATGTATGCATTGATCTACCTATCTGGTAGTTAACTTCAACCATATCAAATATACGACGATTTATCGATTTTCCTATTTTTACAAGCTTGTAACTACATATGTAGATAATTATTAAATTTTCAATGCCACATAAAACATCAGCAAGCTCACCCAATTATTAAATTGCATGATTCTAATATTCAAAATTAAATATTTATTCCCCTTCAACAGATGAAATATTTCGAATCTCTATTATATTGCTTCATTATCATTGAAGAAGGCAAATCAGTTTCTTGTTTGATAGTAGATGGCAAAAATGTTGATAATTATTTCCGATTTCTTATAAAACATTGCAGTGAAGGAAAATAGGTACATGCATCAGAACATAAAGCAGAAAATGAAAGTCAATACATAATAATAACATGCTTTCATTTCGAAATAAAACGAATAAATATTTTCTAGGGAATAACTATACGTGATTAGAAATCAAAATAAAGTTGCTTGATTAAAGACTATTCATAATTATTATACGTCAACTGATGAATTTTAATATAATTTACTGATCGTATATTTTTACTTCTGGAAGATCAAGTAACAATCACGATTATACAACATTTGAAGCAGAACAGAAGCTAAAAGCTTTCCATATGAATATATATTTTTCAAATAATACGAGAAATTTAATCTATGTAGAACTATCAGAATCTTATTTAGCCTGAATACCAAATATTTGCTAGAAACATTCCTTGTTATTAAACTACTCGCACAAGCCGTCTAGTCTCGTTAAACACACAAGGGACAGTTGCAAAGATGGAGGTATAATGATCAGAAGTCCATGAGATGCTTATTAGGTACATATTGCCACGTCCTAAGCTAAACATATTAAACAAGTTCCACAAAAACTTATTATCCTGTTTGTTTATTATTTTTATTTGAGAATAGATACTTTGATTTTGATATGTCTTGCTGTCAAAATTGACTTTTAGAGCCGTTTACAAATGTCAACATTTTATTATGTCAAGTGTTTAGGCATTCAGATGGGCATAATGAGATAGATGTACTCGTAGATTATTAGATATAGTACCTACTTTCAATCATTAGAGCAAGGTCCACATGATCATATAATTTTGAAGATGCTACTACTATTTTGTTGAAACCATATTGTGATCTCTGTACTAAATTACCAACCCAACGGACAGACTTCTTACCTTAACAGCTTCTAGCGTTCCTTTGAGCAAATGTGATTCATTCCTGCACTCAGCCATTTCCCTTCTCAAAGCACCAAGTTACTCCAATAGAGACTGACTAGGAGGAGACCAAGATCTCTGATCGGACGTGGAATCCAGGATAATGGCCGGCGTTCCTTCACTCATAGAACCGTCGTGGGGGCTGTCGCCACTTGTTCCACCACCTAAAATTTATAAAAAATCAATTTAACGTTAAAGTTAAATGCAAGTGAACAACCAAAGTCTCGTGTATACGCAAGTTCAGAAAACTTTCATTCCTGCTAATGCTGCTAGATAAATGTAGAAACTGCTCATGACAGCAAGAGAAATCTAGACTCTTGAAAATATATACTATTAATAAAAAACCACACTTTAGCCAACTAAAATGTATTTCAATTACATTATTTAATTATTTTACCAGAAAATAATTAATTTCAATTGTCAATTTGCTTCCTTAAAAATAAACTATATATAAAGATTTAGGCATAATCTAACTTTATCTACACATGATAGAAAACCAACAATTTCCTGATGTTCTTCTTTATCAAATTAAATTACCAACCACACAAGCAATTTCGATTTTTCTTTCAAATAAAGCTCATCTGACTGCATGCAAATGGGAAAATTGAGCGATTACCTTCCAATACTACTACTTTATATAAACTAGACAGTCGTATTCTAAATTATTTATAGGTAAGTAAAAAAACAAAAAGACAACATTAAAATCTGGTTTGTAGGCATCAACTAAATAAAGTTAAATAACAAACTTCAATGATATGAATTTTTTAATGTATTTTAAGGAAATCAGTTAATTAGTTCAGGAACTATCTAATTTAACTATCTATTTTACTTCAATAAATAAGAAAATAGTTAGAAAAATCATTTATTTGCACAGAAAATGATAATTTGGATCAATAGATAAAACAACGAGCCATCAGATTTTGGCAGACATCTCTATGATAAATGAAAATATATAACGTTGAAGTACAACCCAATCATTCATTTATCAATGTCTTTGACGACAATTTATCTTCTAAAAAATATGCAAATCTATGCAATTTATAAAATTAATAGAAATTTTAGGTAGAACAACCTGAAACACTTTCGATAGGTAGAGTTAGATATACCAAAATATATGTTAGAAACATTCCCCTTTCCAAAAAGAAAATACCCATAATTTATACTCAATCCGATACATAAATTTTGATCCTAAAGTTGGACATATACTGCACTCATATTCTCGCTTCAAAGGCATCTTTATAAATTTTATTAAGTGGACTAGTAACAAGTAATTAAAAATACTTTTATAAAATAGTGAAAACAAAATTGTTGTGAAGTTGATTTTCAAATATGCTTTTATCATTAATACGATAGATAGATATTCTGCATTCCATTTGATAGGAAATACCAACATATTTCTATACTTGAGGCATTCCTTAACAATCCTGTGTAACATTTCAAAACAGATATACAAACTTTATTGGAAAAGGTTTTGTCCATGATTTCCATAACTCAGGTTCAGGCTAGTAAAAGTAAGCAACATATCCTTGAGTATGATTTCACTCACTCTCATTAAAATGTTGCACGAAGGTCCGTCATACAATTCTGTTTATCATGTGCAATATTGATGATTCTTCTGGCAAGAAGAGCCTTTTAGTCAAGCTATGACATAGGACGTGTGTGTCCATTTCGGAAGTAACAGTATCAGTTATTGCCCTTGACATAGTCAGTTATTTAATTTCATAAGAACATTGTAAATCATTTTGATTAAACGAATCCGTAAAGCGCCTCAATAGGTACCCACATTAATCGAAATACAAGCAGGTATTTCGATTAATTATAGTCGGTATTTTTTTAAATATTTTATAATATATGAGTTAAAGAAATTTGTGTAAATCATGGAAGCACCTTACTGATTCGTATTTCGACCAACAACAACAATACATATAAATTATTAGCTTCACTTACTTGGAGCTGTTCTGGGCGGCAAATCTGATTCGCTCCATTGCTGTGTAGATGTCGTGTTAGGCTGTTGGTTCATCAATGATAAGCCAGGAGAAGCACGTTCCAATGAGGAAGTTTTAATGCTATGCGACCGTGATTGAATATGTGTAGGTAAAGGCAAGGTGCCCATTCGTTGAGATGGCGTAGAGACATTGTGCTCAGTAAACTCATCCGTTCTTGTTGGTATTGAGAGTGGTATTTGTGGAGCAGATTCATCTGAGGAGCCCGTACCGGATAATCTGCTATAGTTATGGAGAGAACTGGGACCTTTCCTACATTTGTCAGACCTGTTCAAATTAGAAATCACAAATTCTCTAAAATATAACATTTTGCTGAAAATTTTGCCTATATAAGTAATTCAAATAAAAGTTAAACATTTAAATTAAATTGAAATATTAGTAAAACATTGTTTGTAGATTAAATATGGCAATTATCGACAAATTATTACACAGGTACTAATGGAATAAACAGATACTAATAAATAGAGCAATTTATCGATATTTTAAGTAATACGACCTACTTGTAAAATCAAATCGTAAATGTAGGCCTACAATGCTCTATAATAAAGTAACATACACAGCTTACCTCAAAGGACAGAGATTGGCACCACTATTGGCTTCTAGTGCTGATGCAATGTTGGAATCTAATAAAAAAAACATTTGATAAAATTCAATTTAGATAGATTTGTATCACGGAAGAATAGTAATAGACTAAAATTTAGATTATCTATAAAATATTAAAACTTACTTGTGTTTTGTCGTTTGCGCAATATATAAATATGTTTACAAAATCGGCTAGAACTCTTATTTTTTATATGATCGCAATACAATATAAAAAGAAATTAATATCTATCAAAATAGGTAGTCTGTTTTTTAAAGCTTATTAAAAATATGCAAACTATCTTACTATTTGAATCGGACAACAATCTGAGATCTTCGTGACTAGCAGATCGAAGAGGTTGGTCTTTGCGAAATGATCTTGAACTTTTTCTACAAAAAATATTGCTTTCATTGAATAGTTTTTACAAAATGTATATTAGTTTATAAACAACATTGAATATACTCGATATCCTATTTTAGAAGTAGAAATTTGAGTCAAAGTTGTGCAGCTCTAAAACAGTTCAAAATTTATTTTTCCATTGATGTTTAGTATCAAATCAATACAAAGTGTTTGATGGTCATCCATATCATGTTACAATGTAGGATCATGTAATTGGCCATTCTTTTAAATATTTTTTATAGACATTAAAATATGATTGGCCAAAAAGGCCCCAAAGAAGCGTAGCTCTCCTAAAACAAATTCCAAAAATTCTTGAAATATATCAAATTAAATGGTTATCTATGGCAGGGTATTTTAGTACATGAATTAAATTATTTTTTAATATTTAGAGCTAACAAAGGAAGAAAACTAAAAGCTTATTAATCGTAGTTCAATATTATAGTTTTCTTGATAGTTCTAAAATCTTAAAAATAATTTAATTCGTGTTAAGCATATTTTAAGGTGGATTTTAGAAAGATTGCCTCAATGCATTGCTACGGACTAGGACATTTTGAGCATGTCAGATGAATTTTTTTATATTTTTATAACACTATTGCATATTAAAATTTAAAATTAGGTCTTTCATGATGAACAGGATATATGTTATATTAAAAAATTTTGTTTAGATTTCATAGTGAATTATTGAAAGTTAGCAAAACATTACATTAGCTTAATTTAAATTTTAGCATGAAATTGTAATACACAAACTGGTCAACTGTTTTTAAAATTTGTGCAACATTTCAAAAGAACAAATCATCGGAAAAAAGTAAACAAAAATATAAACACCCTGTATATATGCAGTTTAAGAAAACAAAGAACGCTAGAAATATGAAATCCTACGGGGGGTGACCTATATAGAAATATGTTTATCCACCAATGGTTAATATACTTAGGAGGATACTTACCCTTTAGCAGCATATTATAAAATCTTCAAAAAAAGTTTAATTCGTGTACTGAAATACGCTAGTTAAAAAAAACCTTATCAACCTAAATATTATAGCTAACCATATTTAATTTCTGTATTTAAGAATTTTTGGAATTTATTTTGGCAGAGCTAACCATTTTTGGGCCTTTTTATCTTATATATAATTTTGTTTTGAAATCTTAAATGATTCTTCACTACACTAGGTACTTTGTTTAATTTAAAGAAGTTGTCGAGTATGTATTGTTATACTCTTGTATTTCAATACTACATAATATTTTATGTAGGTATCTAACTCCAAATCTCAATCAAATATAGTTCATATTGCTATTTTGTGGCTTAATTATTTTTCAAGTATAATGAACTCGATCGGATATGAATAGGATAGCTTTCTGCAGCAAATACAACTCAGATATCAATTTTTATATTTTCAGATTCTTAATTAGGATTTCAGGTACTAAAATATATCAATGAATAAACCATTTTACCTTAGCTTTCTAGGCATTTGTCAATATTCTGACGTCAAAAGTGTACAATTTTCTTTAGTGATACGTAAGTTCAGTAAGCTATTTACATTTTAACTGAATATATAGATCAGGTTATACTTAAAAGCCTGGTGGGTGTATCTTTCTAACTTAACCTATAGCTAGTTCAAAAGATTCTATGAGGGTATATCTTTCTAACTTAACCCATATCAAAAGAAATTCAGTATGGAAATAAGTAGGTAGTGGCTTCCCCAAAGGCATCATTAAAATGTTGTAGTTTATCAGAATTATTTACCTATATAAAGCGATTCTTTGATCTATCTACGCAACCTGTAACATGAAATATTTATTGTGCTCCTGTTAATATTTAAGCTAATTAGGAGATGGTTGTCAGTTTCTCTGCGAACTCTGTCATAGATGCCATGGTAAAAGTAAATAGCAATCCAACAACAATGTAATAACTTGATTGTCTACGTATTAGAAAAGCAAACCCAAATTAACAAAATAAGATTATTTATTAAATAACCTTACACATTAACTCATAAATTCATCAATGTACCTATACAGAATCTGTTTATTTATAGGATTTCGTGTGATGGACAAGGTAGCCATGCAATTATTTTT
The DNA here is from genome assembly GCA_034780595.1 of Parotoplana pacifica. Classification (NCBI taxonomy): domain Eukaryota; kingdom Metazoa; phylum Platyhelminthes; order Proseriata; family Otoplanidae; genus Parotoplana; species Parotoplana pacifica. The sequence goes on from JAUYWI010083231.1 coordinate 9,164, forward strand.
TCACAGAAATCGATCCGATAATTCTTAGTACATAGTTTATATTATCTCTGTATATCTGTATATCTCTATATTATCTCTTGTATATTTTAATTCTACCTGTTTTTATTTATTTAATACGTATCTCGTTAATATATTATCATAAGATAACAATTGAAAATAAATATAAAGAATACCTAATACCACAGTTTTCTATAAAAACACACAGAATAATAGCATTGCCAGCAGTCCTCGAGAGCTAAATGTTTATAGGTCTATACCATTACAAAAGATTGGATAATACTTGGAGATGAAAGTGGAAATCAATCCCGAAACATCACCCTATCCGATATAAGTATGGAAATCAACCCCGAAACATCACCCTAATCCGAGATAAAAGTGGGGTCCCCAAAAGGGTGTCAACGCCGTGGGATGTCAGGGACTGGATATCCCTGCGATCCTAAGACAAGAGGCAGTCACTTACCACCAACTTAAGACAGGGAAGAGCCCCTCTTACAACATTACCTTTTCAAAATCGACAAAGAAACTTCTCTGACCAAAGACTACAACTTGGGGGAAGACACGGCAGAACACTACATCACTTCTTGCGACAAATGGAGAAACATTAGAATGAGAATTTTTCCCAAGGCCACAGACTACGATGAGTATTTCCTTGACCCGGCAAAACTGGTGGAATTTGTGGGAAAGACTGGCGCTGCTGAGGCCCGGTACCAGAAGAAGATAAAAGTGGGAATCAATCCCGAAATATTAGAAATATAACCTTATTTACCCGTGTTTTGGTGATACAGCAGTCATACTTTGCCTATTTAATTTTTTGATTCACATAAATTTTTTTTTAAAAACATGCTGATAACTTTTCATTGAATTTCACCATACGGGTATGTGCTTACTCAACAGCCTTTTGTGCAGCAGACTCTTTCTGTTTCGTCTTCTCTTTTTCGCGTGTTTTCTTGAGATGTTTCACATAATCTCTGGCATTCACTCCTGCAGGAATTCCGGTCTCTTGTACAGCTGCCTTGCGGAACTGGAGAGATTCCAATCGATTCTGAAGATCTTTGAGTTCTTTCAAGGATTGTTTGTTTCCCTGGGCAAACTGACGCTTTATTTCCAAACTTTCTTCACTACACGGATTGGTCATGTTGGTCAGAAAGTCACAAACCTGATCTAAAAAAATAAACAGAAATATGGTTATTCAACATAAGTAAAGTATACAACAAATAACACAAGTATTTCTATATTTTGTAAAAGCATTTAGGTATGTAATATCTTGTAGGTAGGTGTTTCCTGTGCTCTCTTTTGTAATTAAAAATAATATATTGTCATTTGATTCATAATTAAGTATAGAAGGTACCTATGTATTTACTTTATAGGCAATCAACCATTTTCTATACACTTCTCTTACTTCAAACAACATTTAAGATGACGTTTTATTCCCATTTTTACATAATTGGTCCTCTTGTGATTATCCATTATACATAGAAATTATTCACATTAACTAAATTTAAACTCCACAATTTCATATTCATTTAAAATAAACATCTAAATAATAATTTAGGATTTATGTCTGACCCATAGAGGTCTTACACTATGCATTGGTCAACCACCCTTATGAATGAAATGTTTATTTATCAGCTACTTCAATACAGATATTTTAATCAATACTATATTTTTTAAACACATATAACATTTTGAAAATATGACTTATTTATGTACTGTGCCTACCAAATAACAAAACAAGAAAAGTAGGTAATTTTATAAATTGCGAACTTCTACATTTAGTATAATCGGTTGGGACTAATGATGAAATGATACAGAGCTTCATTTTGCGATTCAAATTTCAGTTAATTGACAAAATAGCAACATGTACATCGCGAGATTTAGTAACATTATAGAATTATTTGTTAGTCTGAATTCTCCTGCTGCCACAAATCGAATAATCTATTACAAAATTACAGGTTAGATAATAAAATAGAAATAAAATACCGAAGTATGCAATAAAAAGTGGATATACATAAAACCAAAAGATGTATAAGGTTTTCAAATAAATCAATGGCTAACTACATTATGTTTAACATTTGATTACGAAATCATATTAAACAACTATAAAAGGATAGTTACCAGTTTTCTCTGATTGCTTTTTAACAAGTTCGCTACTGGTTTGGGTAATGTGCTGATTCAAGGATTCCAGAATTTCATAAGTAGTGGCGATGTCAACATCGGAGCTCCACTTAGCTTCCATCGGTGGAGGTTCGGAGCTGGTCGGGCACGACACTCCCCTATCTTTGAGCGCTGTATCGGCCAAATCGATAAGTGCTGTTGGTTGGTCGGCCAAGCTCATCAGTGTAGCTGCCGCCGAAGTGGATACAGTGCGTAGAGTATTGGAGGAAGCGCCTGCTAAAGTGTCCGGATGGCCGCTTGACAGTTTTGTGCTCTGAAAATATACAAAACAGACATCTTTTTCAATTTACTTAACTTATCTTATTTACTACAGCATAAAGTCCTCTGATTTTATGGTGGCCGAAAAAATACTGGCGCATAGATTGAATCTTTACATGTTTAAGTCACCTCTGCATGTTTGGGTTGGACCTGTAGTGAGGTGACATATGCGACAGTGAACTTTTTCGGCCGCTATATTGTTTTTAAACGCCATCTTCAGTTCACCACATTAAATGTAGGTATACAAATAAAATCCAGCCTTCTTTAATAATACTGTGCGCAATAAGAGTTTATGTGCAATAGACATTAAAAATTGATGTAGACTACTTTCATTGTACTAGCAGAGCCCCCACCCCTCCCGTGACTATGTTATACCTAAGTCAATAAATAAAGAATCTAATGAATGATGTGTGCAGCAATATAAATCCAAGATAAGAAAGTACAGAGGACAAAAACGGAAACTTCAAACAAAACGGAGCTAAAGTTTATTCTTATTCTTTGATTGGGCTGTATTATGGTGTCCAAATAATAAAACAAGACAATATCTAAGTTAAATTCTAGTTCTATTTAAAGCTAATAAAAGTTTAGTAGTCACAGTAACTAGTAAACAATCAAACACAAAAATGTCGTATTTTCTTTAAATATTGCTATACTTTTTAGAAAACAAAATAGGGGTCTAATTATCTCTTAATCATAATCATATAATTATTTTTTAAAATCTAAAAAGTTCAAAGAACATATAACCAAAAACCCTAAAATAAGTGAAATCAGGTCAATAAGGTCACTAGCAACAGTTGGTCCTGGAAATAATATTAAATAAAAAAAACGATACATATACCACAACATGGTCGTGTGGAAGAAATAATTAAATTTCTGCTTCTTGTTATTGAATATTGACATCCTTATCAACCGTTTCTAAGAGACACATTCAAATATAGCAAGGTATCATGTTTTCAAATACCTAAACTTATAGTATACGGAATAAATTTGTAAAACATTCTTTTTGCTATTGATATGCAATATTGACGACCCTAGCAACAATTGCAAAGTAGAAAGTTGATTAAATGACAGACCTTAACACGCGCATTGCCGTGCTATTTCTGTAACGCGCATTGTCATGGGGGGGTCTGACAGACCGCATTTAATAACTAGCCTATTTCGATTAGAATCAATAGGTAAATAGATGCGTAAACCCTATCAGACAGACATAAGATAATACATGCATTTCGCAAAGCTAATGACTAAAATAATTGTATCACATCATTTCTATTTTTAGATAACCAATGAACTGAGAAGCAGTATTATCGAATCGAATCGCTGCAATATTTGATTTAGTATAATATAGGAGTATATATTATTGACACGCTGTAATATTTGATTTAGATATAATG
>JAUYWI010083242.1:0-12984 GCA_034780595.1 Parotoplana pacifica
TTAATCCTGGATTAATGAAACCAGGTTTAAAATATAATCTCGGTTTAATTTAGACTAGGTTGGTGCATATGGCTGTTTGTGTTGTAATATTGGTATGTAAACTTGTATTATGTTTATGTTCTTTGGATTTGCTTCAATGGTGATTATGAAACGTCTATCACTTTTCTGGACTGTCTTAATGACTCTTCCAGCGTGTTGTCTGTCGATAATGTTTGCTACTTCTCCTGAAACATCTGTATGTGGGTTATATCAGGAGTGTTGTAGAGTATGGTGTAGAATATTTGGAGAAACCTCATCTCCAAATCTAACCTGCAGAAACTAGAGACTAAACAAAAAAGTGCAGCCAGAGTCATAACAGGGTGTGTGCAAGTCACACACAACAGATTTGAGATTGCAGCTGCAAAAAGGTTGGAACATATGGCTAGAATGTCTGATGAAGACCCACCCAGAGGTATCACAACACAGGAAAGTCCTAAACAACGCCTTGAGAAAAGAAGGAATTGGAGAGAGGGACCAGAAACGACCATCTAGAATCTCAAGCTTAATTATAAGACCGGAAAGAATCGATCCTCACGGTGCTACCCTATGCCCCTTGGGAATGTCAAAGAAGCATAGACAACATCCACTTATATCCGTTCATGATCGAAAGTATCAAAAGAGAGGAGACAGATGAGAACAAACAGCAAAGGAAGGAAATTACGCTCGAGACCATCAGGAGAAGAGGTAGCCACGACCTGGAAATGTGGTCGGATGGGTCCCTTTATAGAAGAAAAGGGCGATGGTGCCGCCCTCATATTTAGAGGAGAAGAGTTGATCATCGAAACCATGGCTAAAGCAGGGTTTCAAGTCGGCATCTAAGCCACTAACGAGAACAACAATGTTGGGAAACGTGAGAGCCTCCTTATCTGCACAGATTTCCAATCCGCCATCAAAGCATTGGAAAGTGGTCCACTCAATCTGAACAATTGGATGCAAGTGGAACTGTGGCGATCTTTTATGGAGGGCAGTACTGAGAGGAAGATCACCATCCAATACGTTGCAGCACACTGGCGTGCTCACAAATGGGATGGCGAACAAGGCAGCGAACAGAGCCATGGGGAATCCGAGTCCAGACATTGGTCCCAGCTATGAGGGAATGACTGCAGCGATCAAAAGGAAGGTCAATGAAAGGTGGTCCATGAATGTAAGGCTAGACACAGACAGAGCGAAGATCTTCAAGAACAAAAGGACCGATCTGAAAAAGAGGAAGTCACTTTATCGCATGGACCACTGTCTCCTTTCTCAGCGGAGATGCGGCACTAGCAGATGGATGGGTAAGCAAGTACTTTTGACAAACGGGAAAACTCCTGCAGGATGAAAGCATTTGACACGTGTTCAAGAATTGTTGAGCGAATGCCATCTGTAATGCACAGAACAGGAATAATATCAGCGACAGACGTCATAGACGATCTGAAGAAGACGAACATTATCCCAACTTGTGTGGGATGTGCTGACCTGGTTTGATGCCCATTGGAAGAGGGAATTGAAGAAAAAACTTCTCTTTGTTGTTTCTTGCCGCCTGGGTAGATAATTCTGAACCCCTTGCTGTTGAATTCGCCGTACAAATGAAATAATTACAATGAATGCACTGTTGAGTGGTCTTTGGCGCATCGACTGCGTTTGTGGCCATGGCGTTGTGGAACAACTGCAATGGCTGTAGGGTTGACGTCATATCCCAGAAGAGAGATTGCACATCGAACATTTTCTGAAATAGCTCAATTTTGAAGTCGCCAACGTATATGCTGGTAGTACACATTTAGAAGCAATTGAGAACGGAAGGTATTGTTAATGCGATCGTTACCAGGGTCCCGTCAAGCCATCAAATAGAAATTAATGCAAGAGTTCACCAGAGCAACATCCACCATATCTGCAGTCAGGGTCTGCTCTTCAATGTATGGTACAACCATGAGCAGTCGATAGCCGAGTGGGTTGCGCGCTGGACTACAGATCGGTAGGTACCCGGTTCAAGCCCAGGTCGTGGCACACTTTAAGTTACTTGGTGGACATGTTGTCGAAAGTCCTCAGGGACTAGACAACCCACCTCCGACCCGCCTGATAAGTGGTCAAGGGAACAGGTCTTAGCCCAAGGACCGTGTAAAAGGTAGTCACCAGCGATTGTTATGTGCTGCCTCCCATGGTAATCGCGAGGTACTGATACTACTGATAAGTAATATCTGCGAATTAGTAGCACATAATTCCCACGCATCACAACTAAAGGACTCGTTGTCACTGTGATACTGCCCTTCGGACAAGTCACCTTTAGGATTGTATCCTTATGGTGCCGTGAATCCAACAACAACATAGTACAACTATAAGAGCGTACCCGGAGGAGGCCTCATTCAACCAGATAATCTTCAGTCCATATGAACCTGGTTTAGAAGGAATGTACACACGAGACTGACTCGACCGTGAAATTCGACAAGCTGCTCGTTAGACGATCACCAAAAGATTTCTTGATTTGCTTGAATCGCTGACTACACATAGTAGCTCGAAAGGCGTGATGACCAAATGGATTCAAGAGTTTTGTGTCTTGCTTTGAAAAGACCTGCATGAATGTGCAATCCAAAAAATGCATTCATTTCTTCTTTAGTCACCTGATGCCAGATTTTTTTTCTATCATGCGTTGCCTTGTATAACATTGTAATACGTCGTACTTCTAAGTTTGTAAAACGAACTGCTTCCTCAATTCAGTAGCCAGATTAATTTCAACTGAGACGCCAGGACGAGCTGTTAGTACGTTTCATAATAGGTAAGCGTCCAATTTGAGGTCCCTCTACCATTCTTACCCAGTCTCGTCCAGACAGTGCAGTAAGTCCCTGTTCTTCTTCATCATTTTCCGAATCGTTGTATATTAAGATTGCGTCGTCCATTTCATTATTTACGTCTTCATCCAAAACATCGTCTAAATCAGAATTGTCCTCTACTGCGTCACTCTCAATGGCATTCATCCCGAATAACAAATGGTTTACCTCCTGGGCGGCAGATAGTTGAGATATACGACTTGGCATTATTAGAAAACAAAATGTAGACAGTCTGTAAAATGCGATACTATGCTGAACAAGCTACGCAAATCCACAGTATGCACGCATGCGACGAAGAATAAAATAGTACTACTCAAATAAGTAGTTTACATCACAATCGATTTTTTTCATCCAGTCAGAAGCACTAACAGCCAGCTCCATATTCCTACGCATTGTCGTCGTTGAAAGCAATCTCTGATCAGAGCGTAGCTTCTCTCACAGCATCACGAAACCGCTTCCTAGTTGTTGTTGTTCTTCTCGCTTGGGTCATTGTGCCAATAACTGTATTCTCCCACTTGTGTCGTGGCCTTCCTCTTACCTGGGATGAAAGCTTCTAATACTTGCTGTTCTAAACCATCATGTCGAATACAGTGTCCGAAATAGGAAAGCTTTGTTTCTTAACAAACTTGAAAAGTCAGTTCTCAGCTATCTCAAGCCAGCGATAAAATAAGAACTTATTGTGTAATAATTTCCCGGGGTGTTTGTATTACCCCAAACATCGTCTACCATAGATTTAATCATTGCATGGTTATCAAAAGCCACAATTATTAATATTTTTCCAAGATAATAACTATAATATATGTAGAAAAGTCATGAATTTAAAGCTTTTCATCATGTTTAAAAAAAAAGTTGCAAAGCTTTAATACCGTAGAACGGTTATTATCTTTTAATTAAATTTGTACATATTAATCATTCTTGGTTAAATTCTTAACATTTTATTCGTATAATAATAAATTTGTAACCTTCAGATCGATGTTCGGTTTGGTTCGAACCCGGGTATTTATATGTCCGGTGTGAGCAAATGGCTTAGGCATCAGGTTGTTCATTATGAGTCGACTGGCACACTTCTGAGTCGTCTCACCGAGTTTATTAACGAACGAAAGCGAATCGACGAGGAAGAAGATATGATGAAGCAGATGAATCTTGGAGAAATGGAATCGAGGTGAGTGTATTACAGAATGAGGAGAGAGAAACCAGTTTGCCCAGTACCTTTCGAACTCCCTCTGTTCATTCAGGCAGCTGTGATGAAAAAGTTTATTAAACTGTTAATTTTTTATATCTTTTGTTAATTTAGTCATACTACTAGTTTTCCAAACATTATATTATTCAAGTACTGGTGATTTTGTTTTAATTCATGAGGTTTTGTTTAATTTTGTCAAATTTTGTATTTTAATACCTGAATGTTAGCATTCTAACACCATTTTATTTCTCTGTGTCTTTTGATTAAATTATAATTATATTCCGATGGTGGTTTCATTTTCAGAGATGACAAAAAAAAGACAACTGAAGACAGTAATTGTGAAAACTCGAAGCCAGTACCTGCCTGGCAGGAAGTTTCTTATTTCCAAAGAATTAGAGCGTCAACCTTTCGCTATGCCGATGAGAAGCGTTCGAGTTCTTCCTTGTTTTCCAAGGAGAACAAACGATCCAAACCATCCCTGGAAAAGAACCTCTCTGCTGATAGTGCCACCGACATGAAGAGAAATTCGATATATAAGCCCGACGAATCTCGACCAAAAACAGCTACGAAACAATGGACAGAGTTTTGGGACAAGCACAAACTGGCCAAGAAGCCCAAAATCGGTTTGTTTGGCTCGCAGCGGCCTGTTATCTCCTATGAAGTAAATAACGATGACGCAAGCCAAGTCTCCGGGAAACATGACGACAGTTATTTATCCGTTAGTGAACAGCGGAATAATTCAACCATCGTTATTGACAGTGATGAGAACGACAATATCAACAAACCTGAACCTGATCTCCTGATTTCTTTTGAGCTGTCCCCCTCAGCGCCGAAATCTAAATCTAGAAGGGAAGCACTTGGCGAATGTGAAGGTTCCACCAATTCTAATAAGCCAGCAGCCCTGTTGCCAACAGTGAGTGACTGCTCTACTGCTACAGAGGCCACAGCGAGGTCTAGTTCAGATGAAGAAGAGGTGTTCTTGATTGGCAGGAGGAAGGGGTAAGAAAATGTTAGATTATCACTTATTCTGATTATTTTATTTGACTCTTGTCAGACAAAATTATATTATTAACATCCTACTCTTGGCCATCTGTTGAAGCCAGACAATAACAAATGTTTGTTTTTCTTCAAAACATTCACTGTAATTAATAATAATATTAAAAATTAATTATTTCACATTATTAAGATTCAAACGTTCTGTTTTATTATCAAGTGCACCCTGCCAGGCACTGATTCTTAAATATGTTTTATTGTTTTTTTAGAACAAAACGAAAGCCAAGAGCTCCTAGAGCAGAACTGTAGGTGAATTTTTGTTATTAACCATTTATAAAATAGGCCACCTCTTGCTAGACAGTAGAAACGATTATTTGATCATCTGACAGGGTTTTCAGCAACTGGGATAAGTTGGTTAAGGATTGGTCATAATTATGCAAAATTAAAATATCTATGTGCTGCGTTTTGTTCGAAGAGAATTCCATTTTATAAGTACATAACATGATCTACTCGTAATTATGATACCTAACTTTTTCTTATCATTATTGTTATTTGACAGTTTTAAATTTTGTCTATTTTTAGCAATCAACGAAATAGAGGCAGTAATGGCTGGTTGAGTTGTGAAAAGAAGTCCTAGTCTGTTTTGTTCATTCACGAGCGCGTGCATTTGTCTTGTATTATAACTATAATCATGTAGTATTACTTAATCATTCTGTATGTACAGGGTGGGCCATAATTCACCGTCAAAAATTAATGTATTTAACAATTAATATATTTATATTTAAATAAACAATACTAAAATGTAATTTATTAGCTAGGTATAGTTCCGAATAGTTCACAAGCGTTTTGAACACTCGATCTTTGATAATGCCTCAGAAAGCGTTTTCATAGACATAATAATATAGAAACACAGAATATGGTATTCATAGACAATTAATACATAGAATTGATCTTTTAATTTTCAACGGTGAATTATGGCCCACCCTGTAGAGTTGTTAACAATATACTAGACTTCCATGTGTTTCTTGGTTGGCCATCTCAAGTTTGAATGTACAGGCATGTTAAAGAAAGTCTACGATTTTCACCAGACAAATTGATCATTGTACTGAATAAGAAGAAGGTATTTTGAACTTAATCTGTGTAGCATAAATTCTGGAATTTATTCCTTGTTTTTCAAATTATTCACAATCTGATATTTTTACAGTTACATATGTGAAAATCACCGAGGACTTTTTAATATCTTCTTAACAATGAATTTTATTCAACTCTGTTGGTATACATACATAGATGAACTGGTTGGCATAGCAGCTTGCCATTATTGACTCCAAAAATGATATATTATTTGAATAATGATGGTATTTAAATATCCAGACTCACTATTATTGCACTTTTATTTGAATCGATTTTTATCTGTGATTCTATGATTGATTTTATTTTATTTTGGTGCAAAGTATTGTACTGTGAATATGGGTGTTGTCTTTGGATCGGAGTCTGTGGAGAGCAGATTGGCTGTCGGTATGAATTCTGATTCTTATTTGCTTGTTATATTTTACAACTTGATTTTTTAAACTAGTAATAGCATATAAAAGAGCATGCATTTCAGATGCTTTACGCTTGTTTTTATTTTCTACGGTTTACTATTAATAAATTGGGATTTGTCTGAGTATTTTATCCAGCATGCATTTATTTGCCAATTCTTCGCCTTCATCTCTCTATCCTTTAGTTGTTTTTAGCCTTTTCATAAAGATTACTAATTTTAGTTTTGCTTCTTGATGATATAGGTTTTAGGTTAGCCTCATTTTCAACTTCTGGCCCATATGTTCCTGTTATAATTCGGACGGCGCGGTTTTAAACTTCCTGTATATTTTGGATACTTGTTTTGGCGGCAGTTGTCATACATGCTCCTGCATACTCTAGCATAGATCGGATATAAACAGATTTTAGTGTATCTTCTCCTCAGCCTCGGTCTCATCCTGATATTGCTTGTAGTTGTCTGCATCTGGTATTTATCTTTATCTTGATTCATCATACATGCCCAGAGAATGAAAGTCCGCTATCTAGTGTAATCCCAAGGAACGCCGCATATTTGTTATTTTAATAATCAGATTTTCTAAGATTATTTGTATCTGTTTGTTTTTATCTTTTGTCCATTTTGTAAATAATATTGTTTACATTTCCTCTTTTTAGCCCACTTTTCTATGCGGCTGCAGCCTTTTGACCGATTTCTTTTTCCTAGTGGGTTTTATAGGTTCGTTGAAAATAGGCCATTTTTGAGCTCTCATTTAAACGTGAAGTGTTTTTTTGACTTCAAATTCATATGTTTTGCTTAGCCACAGATGGTGATTACATGTACCAAATTTTATTAAAATTGGTCAAAGTAGTTTGGCGATACAGCATCTCAAATTCTGGCATTTTCTTATTTTGATTCTCCTTTTTCTTTTAATGAAATTTGGTACCTAGTCTAATTTTATGGTGACGATTAAAAATCCCTTTTCAGTTTTTTTGTGCGATTGCTAGAGATGTTGATATTGCATAACAATTAGAAGTTTTTCCAAATTTATTCCATATAAAAATGGTTTCTCGGTTTGTGACCAGACAAAACCTTAGTTATCATATATAGGTTTTCCTCTAATTATCTTTCCTTTTGCAACTGTTGCTAGGGTCACCAAAATGGCATAGCAACAAGCTATTTTTACAAATATATGGGTATTTGATCAAGTAAAGCCTTAGTTACCATATATAAACTTTTAATTTGTATAGTTTTCTTTTAGGAAATGTTGCTAGGGACTCCAATATTGCATATGAACAATGATTTCTTACAAATACATCCCATATAACAATGCTTTTATGAGTATTTGACCACATGAAACCTTGATACCATATATGAACTTCCTTCTAATCAATTCTCCACTTACCAACTGTTGCTAGGGGCATCAACATGCAATTCTTTATATATCTATCATTTTTAAAGATATTTGATTGCATGACAACCTTAGCTAGTGTCATCACTTTTCCTAAGCAACCACAAATAATGTGAATTCATTACAAAAAAAATGAAATTGAAGACCAAAAAGTGTGTTAGCTCAAACTCTAAAACATGTTAAATCATTTTGAGTGTTAGCTCTCACTATATGAATGTTATTGTGGTTTTAGATAAATTATAATTTGAAATAGTAGGGGTAACAAAGTCAACAAAATTTTAATTCTTGATTACCCAAGAAGTAATTTATAAAATTTTGACTTTGTTATCTTTAATATTTTAAAATATCATTTTTTCTATAACTACAGAAACATTCTGAACTAACACCCAAAAATGATTTAACTTATATTAATGTTTGAAGCTAACACATTTTTGTACATTTTCTATCTTTAATAAACTATGTACATGCACCATAGTATTATGTGTTTATTTGCGACAACAATATATTTTCTTGGAGCCTTTCAGCCTTTGTTATAATATTATCAATGAAAAGAAAATGATTATTGATTAACAGTTGAGTCATTTTAAATGGAGCTATATTTGTTGAATTCTAAACTACTTACTTATAATGAGTTGTATTTTTTACTCGGTGAGCAATAGGGATATATTTATATTTATGGCTACACCATAAATATTAAATTATATAGATATAACTACAGCCTTGATTAAAAGAAACGCCCCTACCTAGAAATTTGTGACATATGTGTGTTACTCTTTAATGAACGTTATTTTTAGCTATTAAAAAGGTCTAATATTACAATTTATGCATTTAATATCTATGAGCTAAACATTGCCATATTACTATCGATAACACTGCATTTATTTTTGTATGTTGATAATATCCTGGACGTATGTAGATATTTTTATAATTAAAGAATTGTAAATATATTTATTTGTTATGTCAGTTTTGAATGTTTTTATTTTTATTACGATTTTTTGTTAATAAAAAATTGTGTTTGAATTTTGCGATTATAATATGTATGTATAAAATGCGTCCTTGCAACTTGTTGATATCTTTTTACTAAAGGAAATTTTCCTATTCATGCATAATTGATTTTTTTAATATGTATTTTGGCATGAAATTTTCAAATCTAGATTATGTTTTGTTTTGTGACTTTATTTCTACTGTCCTTTTTAGGAGTCAGATACAAGTTCAAAGGATGAAGATGACCAGTGCTTTCAGAAGTCCTTACGCCACATTCGATGCGTTCCTTATCGGGAACTGTTGGAGGAAGAGGCCGCTAGAGCACTGCTCGAGATTAAAAGCAACTTAGCCCGGGCAGTGAGCAGTAGGGATTTCTACCGAGATCTTCCATACTGGATCAAAATGACTGTTAAGTAAGTCTCTGTTCTGGTAGTTGAAATCATAAAAATGGATTTCTGTGGTTAATATAGTTTTTTTGTATCAGTCCATTCAGTAACCCAATTATTTTGTCAAATTTGGAAAAAGTGGGTTTTTCTGACTAAACGCAATGGCAGCCTGATATCTGTGGCTGGGGTTGCCAAGGAGTAGTAGAATTTCATACTTCCTGTGAACCGATTGTGTACCTTTTTGGAATATTTATTCATCTATAAATTTTGTAACTCTATGTAGGTCACCACTTTACAGCTCTATGACGTCATTTAGAACCTCACGAAGAACAAAATACTATCATCTGGCAGTTGTTCCTTGAAAGAGTCAATTTCCATATGATTATTTGAAAATATATTTTAGTACTCGCAAACATAAGAACAAATAAATACTCTTAGCCAAGCTAGGTTGCATAATATTTGGAGTTGACTTTCATCATGTCTAACAGCATACTGAAGTTGTTGTGCAGTTTTGTTTCGCTGAGATTGACCGTAGAGATTATTTATCATTCCCGGTCAAATTTTGTCAACCTTTAACAAAAAACGAAATATAATAGGTGATTTCAAAGTTGGTCTTAAGACTAAAAACTGTGTTGGTTTTAAGGTTTATATCTGTTTCTAAAACCAATTTTGAAATTTAAAAAATCGATATCAATCTAAAGCTTTTGTTTATTAGATATAACCTAAAATCAACAGAGGTTTTAGTCTTAAGGCCAACTTTGAAATCACCCAATGTATACATAGGTTTTGAGAACTTAAAATTTTATTGGTCAGAAACTTAACCTGGTTTTGAAGTATTTGAGTCGTATATCATTCTCCATTTATGTCTATCTCTGTTTTAGATATATAGCCTTGTATGGTTATCGTTTTACAAAGCACGAGCATGTTTTGTTGGTGAAAGTTGTATTCAATATTTATGTTCAAAAAGAAATTGACACACAGGTTCTATTTGAAGCTGGAGAACTACTTCGACAACTTTTAAAGTAAGATTTTATCATCATTAACCTAATGATTTGGGGGCATATTGTATGTAGAGAGTCATTGCGCATATTTTTTAATTTTGTGCAATCATAGTTTTTTTGACGAATTCGGACCAAATACTTTGCCTTAGTGCTGACCAAGTGAGGTTGGAAAGCACGCATTAGGCCCTAATTTGGACGATAATAGATTCACTATTCTTTTAAAATATGATAGTTTTCTAAAAAAAATTATTTTACTGAGCCTTTGTTTTTATTGTGAATTGTTTCAAGTGTTCAGCCGCTATTTACCTATGTGACCACAGAGGTATTATCAAAAGATGTTGATACAATCGCCATTTCAAATAGAAATTCGTTCCAAATTATGCATTGTTGTTACTACCCTTGTGATCTTTAGGTGGGAATATTTAATTGGTCGCGACGATCTGGAATTGCCATGGCGACCTCTGTATGAACTGAATCGACATTTTACCGAAAGTGGCGCCCTCAAGGCTGGATTTATTCGTTTGCCGATGTAAGTCTCTCTCGCCCCTCTCCCAGTGCCTCAGTGATGTTGAAATTGTGTTTGTTGACGTGTTTTCTTATTTAGGATACCTTAGAATACTTTTACAAAAGGTGATACATTATTTTGAAGTACATACTAAGAACTGTGTAACATTAGACATACTGCACCAGGATAAGGACAGTTGTTACGTAAGATCTTTGATCAAAAGTTTTTTTTTTAAAGAAATGGATGCTTGTGAAACGTTTTGGGATTTGGTTGGGCCTTCGTTATTATCGAAGGCAACACTTTTATTGTTTAGATAATAATTTTAGATCACCCAAATTTGTTAGTTTGAATGAACAATGGCTTCTTAAAGGGGCATGAATTTTACTCCTACATAGCGCGCAAACAAGCAGGCTGCTTTTGAAAATATTCACACTTCTTTTTTTATACCTACTTTAGCACATTATTGTTTGTTTGTTTGTTTGTTTGTTTGTTTGTTTGTTTGTTTGTTTGTTTGTTTGTTAACTTCCAACTAACCCCAAAGACCTCAGTTATTACTTGTTGCTTCTATTTGTGTTTTTATTTTTTGCTTTTTCCGGTTCTTTTTTTTGTTTGATTTTCCGGTCCTAATTCACCTAAGTGAGCTCTCTTTCTCTCTCCATAGACGTAAAGTTATGGTCTATTCACGGGTTACAAAGCGTAGAAGGAGATTGCCCAAATGCTTTACGCAACGTCGGTAAGTTCTGGGTCAACACTGGCTGTTATGTTTTCCCTCTGCTCTCTTCTTTGTCTGTCAAAGTTGTTTTGGTAAACAACAAGGGTTTTAGGGTGTTGTTCTTCCTTTAGCTGATCATTCTGTGCTACTCTAACTTTTATTATGTAGAATCATTTTTTAAGTTCTTTTAACAACATTAATTGAATTACCGACGTAACATCCATCATAAGGATACCTACAGTACATGCAATTCCTCATACATGGTGCATTATTAACTTCTCACAATAATTGTCTCATTATTATTTTTTTATATTCTTGCTGGTGCGGTCTTAGTTATTTGACATACCATAATTCTTATTTTGAAACAACTCAGATTTGAGTTCACTTGTAGAATTTGTTAACTAATTTATTGCTTTTAGTTTTTGCTCTGCTCTATTAACTGAATGTGCCTGTGTTTGTTTGTATTTTTTGTTTTTGTTGCTGTTTATTTTGATATTAGAGATGTTATTACATTATAGTTAATCACCATCACTATTCAAATGCCAATTAATCCGCTTACCTCAAAAGATGTGTTTAGGCAAACACTATGTTGACCAGAAGATTAAAGAGTCTACAAAGTACAAATTAATTTGGACAATATGGGCGGAACTCTATAGCACCTTAATTTGAAATTTTGTGACTAATTATGAATTTTATTTGATTATAATTTTATGAATTTATTTTCTATAAATAAACTTAATAGTAGTCATAGTTAATCAAAGACAAAAGGATTTAAAATATTGTAGATTTATGTATGAATATTTTAAATTCTTTTAATACATATGTTTAATTAATATGATTAGGCCGAAAATTCATTAAAATATTTTTTGTTGGAGTTTAATCGTTTTTATTTTTAAGTGATTGATGACTATAACGTTATTACATACTTTGACTTTTTAAATTTCACTCTATTACCTGGTAGATTTGCTTTAGTGCTGTGTTGGTTTAGATCTAGCGGTACTCATTATTTAAGTATTTTGTGGATATTTGGAAGATTTCTTTTACCCAAATATTAGCTAGATTTGTATACCATTTCAGAATATGTACAAGTACAGCCCCGCCAAGTAATAACGCCGCCCCCCCCCCCTATCTAACTGCTTGTTTTATGAAGAAGTGTTTTGAAAGAAGTAGCCATTTCAAATCTGAAACCAAATGGTTTTGAAGAATATTCAAAAGCATTTAACTTTTTTTCTAATTGCTTTACTTTAAGTAAAAGGTTTTACAGAAATAAAAGTCTACCGCAGAAAATAAAGTGAGTTTATAATACATCTTTTACGTTTGAAATATTCTTCAAAACCATTAGATTTCAGATTTCAAATGGCTACTTCTTCCAAATAGTTGTCTTAATGTAACAATATTCATAAAACACTTACTTAACATGCAGTTAGAGATGGGGGGGGGGTATTAATTGGCGGGGCTGTAT
>JAUYWI010083253.1:0-12983 GCA_034780595.1 Parotoplana pacifica
CAGACTGTTTTTCTTGGAAATTCCAAAGTGTTCTAAAAATAGCATATGATGTGTAGTATACATACTAGCCAATGGTAACACAATGACATAATTAGCTACACTGCTGTTTGTGTCTGTTAGATAATATATCCATTAAATTATGCTTTGGTCTCAGACTTTTGGCCAGGACTGTATACTATCTCAAAAGTATATTACAGATATTCCTCTTAGGTAATAATTTGTATACTTATGAATAAAAAGGCAACTTATAGTAATGAACATTTAATTAACTTAGAGCAATAAATCTACATATTATAAATCTATATATACATATATGCTAATAGATTCAAAACCAAAGCAAAATGGTAAACAGGATTCCCACCTTGACAGCAAAAACAAAATCCCAACTTGATACTTTGTAGTAGGCATTTAATAGTACATTCTCAGAAGACCAAAAATCTAATGAATTTCCTTTGTACATATCAAAATGAATATAGGTACTTATTAGGCATTTATTATATGCATGCACATGAAAATATATGAGTAGCTATGTAAATGCAATTGAAATAATGCAAAAATAATTTTGATGATGATAACCAAGTAAAAAACAACACTGAATAAGCAATCAAAAATAACTGACAAGCCTGATACTAGATGTGGTAATTTATCATAAGCATATGTACATCTCAATTACCACAAACACTGTACAACTATGGTCAAGCATAGACCAATAGTGGATTAAATGAATATCAAAATTGTATAGTTTCAATATAATAGGTACATGCCATAAGTCCATATTACAAACAAGATATATCACTCAGTTTGTAGACCCAGTTCCTTAGTGAGATTGCCCAGATTTTTCTTTATTTCATGAGCTTGTAAATTCAAAGCATGTGCCACTGAACCAAATGGTGAATTGGAGTTGGCCACTTAGTCAGATAAGGAATCGGCTTGATATTGCAGGTACTGAATATCCATTTCCAAGGATTTGTGGTGTTTTCTTGAGACTTGCAACCTGTTCTTCATGCAATTTTCATTTACTGAGTGGTAACCTTGTCTGCAGTAAGTATTCCTTATATCTGGGTGGCCAGGGTGACCTCATCCATTAACCATTGGAAATTGCAACATTATAAATGCTGCAAACAGAAATGTAGTCCTTCACAAGTCATCCAGCAACAAGGTTATGTGGTTGAAAATTGAATATTAAATGTAAAATAATTAAACAACAGAATATCTTCATGGAAATGTGAATTTCTTTTTACTTACCACAAGAATTTATAGCATTAAAAATCAATTTTTACACAGATGCTAAAAATCCCAAAATCTACCAGCAAATTTTGAAATCCTAAGTTGGTGGGAACCCTGGGTAAATAACATTTAAATGCATAATCTGGTGTGCCAAAAACAAATAAATAGATTTTATATACAATTGATGAATGCATGTTGAAAAGTCAACTGGTAGTATTGCTCTAGTTGATAGCAGTAAATTAGTCTTGGAAGGAGGAGGTTAATTGGCACATGAATCAATATCATAGTTATCTAGTTTCAAATGTTTCAGTTAATCTATTTCTTAGTTTAGCAACTGTTCTGTGATATTTTTTTGCTTTTCACAACAATGATTGCATTATTTTAGATTGTTTATTGATTTTGTAGAAATTAGCATTTTTCAGTGTGACTTATTTCTGAATATTAGCATGTTTTCTTTGCAGCTCAGAATAACTTGATTTTGCCTTTCTGTTTTCTTCTTGTTTATGCTTTTCTTTCATTGTTTAATGGGCATTTGTAGCCATCTCACATAATTGGTCTGGAATACCATTTGAGTACAACCACCAACATTCTGTTGGTTTCATTCATCAAAAGACAACACTTAACTGAAAACCCACTAAATGTGGTTGGATACAAAAAAGAACCTGAATGTATTTACTAAGGTTAGTATATTGATTTGCATTGAGTTCAAAAACAGCCCTGTAAAAGTGATCTATGCCTTCAAAAAATGTTGTGAATCAGACAAAAAGCCACAATTATATTCTTATATTTATCTTATTTATAATATCATTCAAAACCCATGATCAAAACTTAAAAATATAATTTATATAGGTAATATAGATAACCAAATATTATATCAGAAATCACAAAAAACTAAAACATACTACAGAAACAAATAACCAATTGGTTACAAATATAAGTAGAAATTGTCTATCAGGACAAACTTTTGTCTAAATTTTGATGGCAAGGTAGAATATGTTGTATACATGAATTTTTACCCATTGGTGATAGGAGCACCTCCTGTTTGAATATTTTTTAAATATTTCATAGATTTGACAGTTGTCCCAAATTAATACTACTTTACCCACTTGCAGATATTGAGGCCTAAATTAAGACAGATGGATATTTCTTTTCTGTCTGGTAATGGAATAATAATTGAGTTGTGCTGATTTTGAGTCCATTGAACCAGACTTTTTAAATTAAATTGTTTTCATTTGAGTTTTATCATTAAATAAAACAGCTTGTTATAGGTCAACTGTCTAGTCCTTGTGAGCCCTGCAAAGTACCAGCCTATCTTGATGTTTAATTGGGGTATCTTTGATGGATGCTGGATGGTATGTGTAGAGTTTTAAATAAAAAAGCAAGCATCTCTAATGGTCTGAGTACTGAACACTACATTATCAGGTAATTTTAGAGCTAGAAACAAATGGATCCTTTACAGCTGCATGGTGTATCATGTTATTAGTATTTTTTTCTATTGTTATGTTTTTTTTTCTATTGTTATGCTTGCTCTGCCTGGCAGCTGTTTATTTGGAATAATAGAACCAGTTAAAGTTGGTTGGTTGATTATTTGAATTATCTCACACAGCTGTTTTTACTAAGCATAATTTTGTAGCTATTTTATGTTCACTACAAACCACATTTTCAAATAATAGTTTCCCTCCCTGTAGAATACATACTTCTTTCTAATTCTAATTTAGAATTAGAATCTAAACAAGTAAAAAATACATTGTTGCACTGATGTTAAAAAGAAAAATCAATAACTGCATCATAATAGTAATATACTCAAATATGATTGACTTTTTCAAAAAATAGGTGTCATGGCATGCTTCATATCTGATTTACTTATTAAAAAAGAAACAAATATAGTGTAGTTGAGTTGTGGTTGCATATAGACATGCAGTCAAGAAAAACTAATTATCCTAGTCAAAACTCAATGTCATAAATTTAGTAAAAGATTGGGTGCTACCATTAATGTTTTCAATGTCAAAAACGAAAGAATCTCATTAAACTAAGATTTATACCATACCTTTCCGATTTGAAAATGTTCGGGCTTCAGAGTTTCTTCAACTTCAGCTATTGCATTCTTTGAATTTTGAGCAAAAGTGCTTATTTTATCAATAATATTAGCAAATCTCTTTGATTTAGAACCCATTTGATGACATTAATACGGCTAAATCATGTTGAGCACGGCCAAAAGTTGGAAAAAATTCATAATGTTTGCCAAATGAAATATATAATTTATTTGTTAAATTTAAACTATTGTAAGTTGAATGCCATAGCAGTTCGTTTATTACAATAGTAATTGAAATAAATAAGGTAAATAAATATTGCACCACCTGAAAAACAAAAATGGTTAAATAAACCAATTTATATATATATATAAATAAACACCGTAGATAAATTACACAAAATATAAATGACTGTTACACACTCCTTTCTTTAAATATTTCAATCATAAAATATATTAAATTGTCTACTTTAATTTGATAATTATTTAAAGCCAATCACTTTCGAATTGGTTTTGTTAAATATTTCGTCTTCTATGGTGGCCACCTGTACGTGAAATTCACAAATGTACGTGAATATACGTGAATTTGTTGAAAACAGGAAATGTACATGAATTGTACATGAATTCTATAAGATATATGTGAATTTTATGAGATGTACGTGAATTTATAAAAAGCTTAAAACAGTTTCGCCTGTGGCATTTATAATTATACATTTTATATTACAGATGAATTTTTGTTTTTACTTTTAAGTGTACTCCAAAGAAGCAAGATTCCAACTGATGCATATATGGTACACATTTTATTCCATACCTCTTGCTTGCTGACATTGCTAAACACTTTACTCACTGGATTTACAATATGATATACTCCTGACCAGCTGTGATGTTGTTTTACTCCACAAAGTTTTTACTCATCTGATTAAATGATCATCAATCATGGTTTATAGATCAATACCCAAGTTCAGTAACTCCAGTTCTAATAAACAGAAAGAGTTGTTACATTTTCACCAGCAGCATTTATAAATATGCAGTTTATATTACACATAATTATGAATTATTGTTTTTCCTTTTTTTATCATAATGATTATTAAGCATCTACTTTATGTTTGTTTGATATCTCTATTTTGATATGTACCTTCATATAAACCCTATTGTCACAAAATTTACTGTGTACATCATGTTCGATAACAATTATCCCTTCATTCTCATTGCAAAGATTTTCTTCACAGTTTGTCCAAAAAGTTAGCTGAAAGATCACCATTGAGATATGCTATTGTTAGAGAGGTTTGTGGTTTTATGTTATATCTGGTACATTATGTATACATTAATATTACATTATAGGTATTTTTATATTTTTTAGACAGAATATTTATTGTTTAGGAGATTACTCATTATTTTAGATATATCAGGTTTTAAATAACAATTTTCAATATGCATTATTCAGGTGAGCTGCTTCAATCTGCATACTATGATGAGCAACAAAGAGAAGGCCATTATGCTAATGGAAAAACTGGCAAAGACCCTTGCAGATCAAGTCATCCACCAACTACACAAACTTTTGGACAAAAAAAGCCTTTCTTGAGCATACTGATTTGACTTGAAAGGTTTTTCTGGGGAAATGTTGGTTCTAAACAGGAGTTTTCTGACAAGGAGTTCTGACATTGTCATATGGAAATTCTTCTGTTAGCTTTTTATACATAAAAAATATTTGAAAATAAATAAATTAATATTCTATTACATATTAAATAAGTGCCTATTTTCAAATTTCATTTTTAGGTTGAAAGTGGCTTTGGAAGAGACAATGATGTAAAAGCTTATTGTATATGATTCTATCCCAATTACATTTGAAATATCTATTAATCCTTCTATCTATAGTGTTACACAATTCTTTATTATTGGTACAATCATTGAACTTCCAATTGAACTGAACTGAATTACTTATATTGAATAATAAATAAATAAACACCTGTAAATATATCTAGAATTATTTATTATGAAATGTACATGAATGTTTTCATGTCTAAATGGTGGCCACCCTGCATGACCTGAATTCAATAATTCTCTATTGGGTTCAGATTAGGAGAGTTGGCAGACAAAGGTGCAATAGTCTGAATGTGATTCTCATTCAGCCACATTTTGACTTTATTGGTTTGGTGGCAAGCTACCTAAACATGTTGCAAAGAATGGCAATTTTAATTAGTTATTCAAGAGGTATATGACACCATTGATTGTATTTGCATTGAAATAAACCAAAGTCCACACCCCAGATCCAGTGATGGCATCCTATATATATATGATATTTGCTTGGGTGCATTCCCCTTTCTTTGGCCAGTGCACATGATAAAAATATGACCCATATTGGGATATATTGTATTCATCTGAGATCACAATGGAACTCCATTGTTCTAGAGTCCACTGACCATATTTTCAGCAGAATGCCTACCTGCTACTAACATTTTTCTTTGTCAGATGTAGTTTCTAACAGGCATAATTGCCAATGAATAATGTATGCACTAGGACTTGGCAAAATAAGAACATATTTAATGACTGTTGACAAGAGAAAAGGCAGCTTCTTTGATGCTACAAGAATGGCATAGGCAGTAGCATTGGAGGTACATGATTTTTGACCTGGGGCTTGGAATAAGATTAACTACCTGTGTCCTCAAAGTATGTTAGCATCCTATAAACAGTGGATAATGATAAATTCACTAAATGTTGATGCATACCATATCCTTCTTCCCTTAAAATAATTACTTTGGAATGTATTTCTGGAGACAATCATTTTCCAGGAATGATGTTGAAGTGATTAAAATCATAGAGTAACAATACATAGATACCCACTCTGTGTTTATTCTTTAAATTTGCATATAGTGTCACATAAAAGTATAATTTTTAATTTTTAAAAAGATATGTAAATTTGTTTCTTTTGTTACCATAGTATACAGTAAATTAATTAGAAATTTTTGCTTCTAAAAAATAAAGTATAATTTACAAAATCTATCTATGTACATAATTATGCACTGGTGATTTTACAACTACTGACTAATATTGATATGCAGAATTCAAATCTATAATTTTTTTTTTGCTAAAATTTTGTCTTGACATATTTCGTGTTAGGTACTACTTTTATGTGACACCTAAGAAAGAGTAGTATGCAAAAATTAAAAGTATTTTTAGAATATACATATTTTTTTGAATTTTAAACATTTGAAAAATGAATATTTCATATAAAATTTGATATAAAAGAACATGATTATTTTTTCAGTAAAAGAAATAATTACTACAAAACTGAAAATAAATTTGATAAAATTATGGTTACTAAATGCACAAAATAAATAACAAAACACATCATAAATCTATAATTTATACAATTAGATCAAATGAAAGCAGAAGTTTATAAACAGATATCAATTACAAAATCTATCTACATGATTATTATTTGAATTTGTAGCTTCTAAAAAATAAAGGTATAATTTACTTTATAAAATGGTAACAAAAGAAACAAATTTACATAACCTTTTGAATTTTTGTAAATAAAATTATATACTACTTTTTTGCGATACTACGCAAATTTATAAAATAAACACGGAGTGGGTACTCTATGTATTGTTACTCTATGGGAAACAGGTGCATTGAAAGCGACAAAATAGGGGCAGACATTGATGAATGGGTCACCAATCAAAACATGCATATTTGTAACGATGGTGAGATGACACATATCTACAGAGGGACAGGTTAAGGAGAACAAACAACATGGAAGACAATAGAAGACCTTGGCAGCAACCATGTACCTATCGAAATTAATATCGGGGATGGTATCGCCAATCAGACATCCCTAGAACCAAATGGTCTTATAAGAAAGCGAACTCGAAAACGTTTACCCAAAGTCTCGAAGAGAAAACGGACAGAATTTGGAACAACTCCATTTAGGAGACCGTCAAGACCTTCAATAGAGAAATCGTCCTAGCAGCGAGAGCTAACATCCCAGAGGAAGCAGAAGAGACGAGAAACTTTATTGGTCGAACGAAGTTGAAGAGGCAGTTAACCACAGACGACAGACATTCAAAAATGCGAGGAACAGCCAAAACGATAAGGAAATATGTATAGAGGCAAGTACTAAGGCCAGAGAAGCGATGAAGAAAGCCAAAACTGAAAGGTGAAGAAATTTTGTAGAGGAGAAGATGAAAAGCAACACAGATACTTCTGTAGTCTGGAAAGTCATAAAGAAATTCTCCAAAGCCCAGTGGCAAAGACCTCATAATTAAGAAGAAAAACCACCAAACCGGTATCACTACGAGAAAAACTCTGTATCACAATAAAGATAAAGCTAGAGCCTTTGTGAAGGTGTATGCTGAGGTCTTACGATAAGAGATAAACAAATCAAAGATGACAGATGCAAATACGAAACAGAAAGCTGTGTAACCTTCAAAGGGAAAAAACATGCTGCTGCTCCGGATACACAATGCGAGAATTACAATCAGCAATAGATAATCTCCGCAAAGGGAAGGCGACAGGAGATGACGAGATAACAGCTGAGATGATCTTACACATTGGCCTAAAGATGAAAAGTACCCTACTGGAAATTATCAATAGATGCTGAACCGAAAGATTAACACCAACAGACTGGAAGAAAGCCATCATAATTCCAGTCCTCACGAAAGGAAAAGACAGCAGCGAAATGGGGAGCTACAGACCAGTAAGCTTAACAAGCCATGTGGCAAAGCTTATGGAGAGGATGGTTAAAGCGAGACTCTATTACCTATTAGAAGAGAAGAAAGCGGTTCAGGATTTCCAATTCGTCTTCCGATCAGACAGAAACACAGAAGACAACATTGCCAGAGTAGTCAAATTAACCATCGATGGCTGCAACGCCAGAAAGCCTGCAAAAAGAACTCTCATCACTACCTATGACCTCTCTAGGGCATTTGACCGAGTATGAAAAGATGCCCTTATCGTAAAAATATTCAGAAACAAAATACATAGGTGCATGATTGCATGGATTAGAAGCTTCCTCTTGGACAGGAAGACGAGAGTTAAGATAGTATAGGAATTAGCAATAGCGCTTATAGACTTTTAGAGAAGGGCTTCCTCAAGGAAGTGTACTGGCTCCGACTTTATTTCTCAACTGGATAAGCGATGTCATGGATAAGTATGCCAACAGAAGTAAAAAAGTACCTGTTTGCCGATGACCTTGCCACGACAATCCAAGATAAAAACATAGATAGAGCAGTGATGAAGTGCCAAGAGGCAGCAAGGGTCTAAGAAAAGTGGACCATCGATTGGAAGCTAAAACTGGCAGCGGAGAAATCAGAAAGCATGATACTCACAACATGGACTAAGGAAGCTAGTAAAGAAGTCCCTATCGTCATATCGAACAAGACTACAAAAACAGTGAAAAGTATCAACTTCTTAGCGGTGGAAATTGACGGATCACTCAGTTTCACCAGCAATGTGAAAAAGATGTCTAACAAAGCTAACAATAGGATCAGACAATTTTCAGTCATCAGTGGCAGACACTGGGGTAGCAATACCAAGTTGTGTACAAGGAACGAGAAATGAAGACTGCATTAATGAAGCCGGGCTGGAGAAGATGGAGACCAGGGTCAGATCAAGGCTGTAAAAACTCTATGAGAAGAGATGACTGCGACCCTACCTCTGAAAATCCTCGCCACGAAAAGCATCAGGAAAAGGATCAAGACATCAACAGGATAGAGAGACATCGGCTTGAAAGCGAGCAAAGAAATAGGATATGTCCTTATGGAAGTGAACCAAGAGCAAGAGGGAGAGGTATACCTCCATGGGAAGACCTGAATGAAATGAGAGTTTCAACACACATGCCCAATATGCCTAAGAGAGATGCTAAGAGGAAAGCTGCAGCTATAGAATTCCTTAACACCCTAGACAAAACTGATTACGAAATTTTCACCGACGGATCAGCAGAGGAAGTAATGTTCAACAGAGGAGCAGGAATCAAAATTAAAAAGATGGGCATTAGGAGATATACTCGGTTCCAACTGGGAAATGGTGCTCATCAATTAGAGTAGAAATTATCGGCATAGAAGAAAGCATCAAGAAATTTTGATAGAAAAACCGAGTCAAAAGTCCATCAGAATCTTTCTCGATAGCCAGGCAGAGATCATGAAGGTTAAAAATGCCTCCAATAAGATAAGAACAGAAATATCCACGTCTGCAACATCCTCAAGAACATCAAATCACAATAAAGTGAAGCTTCAGTGGATCCACTCACACTGCGATCTAGAAGGTAACGAAGTGGCTGATGTTGCAGCAAAAGCAGGAAGCAAGATAGACCAGCTATATGGTGAAGTTGACCTTGAGTCTGTGGTTAATAAAGTTAGAAACTGAGAAATAAGCAATGATTGGAAGAGTTCCCTCCTACAACATTACCTCTTCAAAATCGGAAAAGAAACTTCTCCGACGTGCAAAAACTGCAACTTGGGGGAAGACACGGCAGAACATTATTATCACTTCTTGCGACAAATGAAAAAACATTCGAATGGAAATCTTGCCTGAGGCCGCAGGCCCCGATGATTATTTCTCCGACTCGGCGAAACTAATGGAATATGTAGGAAGGACTGGACGCTTCTGAGACACGGTACCAGAAGAAGCAGAATCTCATAGCGTTAACGGCCTATTGCCATAGGCCTAGATATACTCGTATATGTAAGTAATGGAGATTAATTATGTAAAAGTAACTTAATTCAGAATTCAATATCATTTTCCTTATACAAAATTAGACCAAAGTTTAGGTATCAATTATTTCTGTTAAAATAATGTGGTTCACTCTAAGCAGCATTTTAATTTTAGTAATAATTCTTAACTGCTAAAAAATTATATATATCATTTCGATATCTATATATACAATTATATATATAATATTATAATTTGATTCAAATAATTTTAAATTTGTTAAATACTATTCTAATAATTTGATAAGGAGGTTTAACCTCGAAAATTCATTATAATTATATATAATTTTTTAGCAGTTAACGGCTTTTTATTAAAGAATTATTACATTATTTCTGTGTTTGAATAATTGATTCTTGAGTAAATGTGTTTTTATATCTGCACAGTTGCATTGATACATTAAACTACCTTTTATACTATTTAAAAAAACTTTCTTTTGTAGAACTAAAATAGGCGTCACATAAATAACAACAATACTTATGTTTTTTACTCTTCTATTTTTTAATTCCCCTTTTTAAGAAATGATCATCAAAATTTCATGGGTACAGAGTTATGAACTTTTAACATCCAAAATGTTTATCACATATTAAAAACAAAACGTTGAATATTGTGCTCCTTATTGTTTAAGTTGTGCTTACTCGTGTATGCATTTATCAATTTTTAAAACAATACCAAATTATTCAATTTCCGACTATGTAGCCATTTTCAATAAAGTGATTGAGGTGTGAAGTACTTAACAAGAGAATACAATGATGTTTCACATAACGCTTGATTAGTTCCAAACGTACTTCTGGCTCAAGGAAAATCAATTAGTTTTACTTATCCTTTGGGAATAAAGATTGGAAAACGGAGATTAAAATATTAACATTAAAAGAGGATTATAACCAATGCCATGAATATCATTCTGTATTAATTATTTAGAATACTGAATTAACAGATTTTCAATTAACCAACAAATATAACGATATTTATTATTCGTACAAGGTAGTTTTCAGAATAAGAAAATATAAAGTTACATATGTATACAATATGTAACCTAAACTTGAAGAATTGGTAAGAAATATTAAAAGATTATTAGGTATATTAATCGACTTTCGAATCAATATGTTCTCTTTGAAATAACCGAGCTTCAAATAATTAAGCCGTAAGCAAAGAGACGGAAAACTAATAAAAAGTAACAATGCCTACACGAAAAAAGGTAAGAATATACTCTAAGACACAGAATATATAAACAGGAAGGAAGCTGATGCCATCACAAATTGCCCGATCAAATAGTTTTCAAAAGCAAGCAGATAACAGAAAGTAAAATACATAGGTGGTATACCAAACTAACTTATTGATTTTATTTAAGTTACAAATTTTATTGAATAATTTGTGATTTATTTTCTGCTTTTATCATTAATTTTCAAATGATAACAAAGATGGTATTTTTTATTTTGCAATATAGAGTGATAATTTCTACTTTAATTGCATTTCAATAAAATACCTAAATATCCATTTTCATTTTAGTCTGAGGAATTAGGCTAAGCTTAAATGACACAATTACATATATTAGTTAAAATGAAATCTAGCAAAATTCTGTAAAGAGTAATTGCTTTTGTCATTAGCCCACGCTGTAGAGACAGTCAATATATATAATTCTATTTCATTTTGTACGCATAAGTAAATAGATAAATAATGCCTAACTACTTACGATCATAGTATTTTATTTTTAAACATTGAGTTGCAGGAAATTTTCCTATTCGTTTTGGGCGAAGTCCCGTACATTCCTTTTGATAGTACAAATTCTTCGTGTTGTTAAAAGGATCTTCACAGAGTGCATTCGATCCATTTCGAGAAGAGCAGACAAAACAATCCAGACCCAAAACTGGAAACAAAATACAACATGAAATAGAATTATGTAACACTGTTAACTGTTTTTAGACAATAATTTTAATAGAATAAAATAATTGCTCACTAGTATTCATTTGCCTTATGATAAAATTTAATCTCATTATGTTCTCAGCTAATATAGAGTGAATACAAAACATTTTATTTTCATTAGTCTTCAGAATCACAAGTCCAAAAAAATACATTTTGAGTGAACCATAGCCTCAAAGCATTATATTGATGTGAATAATTATTCTAACATTGGAAAGGTTTGGCAAGTAGAACTCAACTACAATTATATATTATGACTACCATAATAAAATGAAAAATATCCATAATTACAATACGATTAAAACATTCCTAATCAAAACTATAAAATAACTTCCGACAGATTTCCAACACAATTTGGTGCTGCATCAAAAACCTCAAAATTGCGTCGAAAAAATCTGTTTTCTTATTACGATACTTTTTACACATTTTGCGTCTGATTTATTCAGTTGTACCTATGTACATAAACTATTCTGTCAGAATTATTTCAGTTCGACACCATTCTGACACAATTCTTGCTTCTTTGGTTTCCGACTGTTGGATGGAGTGATAAGTTTAATAAAACATCAGTTAGATTTAGTTATAATGACTTAAATCATATATTTTTTAAATTGCGTTAGATTGGCATCGGACTAAAATAATTCTGTTGAAACATCCGACGGAATAATTTTTTGCACAAGAGATTTATTCCATCGCAAAATTGTGTAAAATATGTCGGCTTACGACAACATTTTTTCGGCAGTTTCTGATACAACAAAAAAATCGGAAACTATTGTTTAAATAACTAAGAGTTTCCGACGAAATAATTATTGGAAAAGAATTTTCGTCACAATTTTGCGTTTTTGTGAAAATATTTTATTTATTTATTTATATTTTTAAGGTCAGAGTATTAAACCAAATCCATTTTTATATAAATGTTTTTACTTGTGAATATTATAAATTGTACTTTATTTTAAATGTTTTTAAAACGATGTTTTATCTACGTACTTATTTATATACCATATTAGAAACTTTATTTAACTCTGTAGATCATCATCATCATCATCATCATCATCCAGCGTCGTCCAATTGGGCGTTTGCTGCTCGTGCTGCCATCTTAACTGCC
>JAUYWI010083264.1:0-12983 GCA_034780595.1 Parotoplana pacifica
GTAGTTTGCTGTAGGTATAAGAAGTTTATAAACACCTATTCTTTTGTACAGAGCGTTGGTCGTGTGGTTGGCCATTGGACTCTCAATCCAGAGATGCCTGGTTCTAACCTTTTGTACTCTGGGGAATAGAATATTAGTAACACCTCATGTTTGGTTTGGTATATTTCTTCTGATTTAAAGTAAAAGTAATAGATTAAGAGATACATTTCTTGATGTTGAAGTTGTCAATTATCAATTTTATACTAAAATATTTCTTAAAGTAGATGATTTTTCTTTTGACAGTAAATAATATTCATTCAGTATATTGGATATAATTGCCAACTCATTAGATATGCTAATATTTGTGTCTCTCATGAAAATTTTGCTTTTCGTTTCAAGTTACTTTACAATAAATTAAGCACAAGAGGTTGTAATACTAATCTTCTAATTTAGTATGTTTTGTAATACCTACATATAAAAATATGATTGCTAAATTATTAATAATTCTGATTTTTATGAATTTAGTGTCAATTTTAATTTATTTAATCACACTTTAAAACCCATAACTAATTAATACGTTTAGTAATCCTAAATTTCTGTCGATTTTAATATTGGTGTTAATTCTGAATTTAATATATCCATTCATAATGTATATCTAATATACCAGATTGTACCTAAGAATAATATTAATCCTGAAATTATCACATCTTTTCATAATAGTATTCCTTATAATTCTGATACCTAATTGCTTTTGTCACAATCTTCCAAAATGTTTAGGTAATATTTGTTATTTAAATCGTTCAATCCAATTTTTCAACTTTCTTAGTATGTTGGGTTATTGCAATAATGAATATATTTCTCTTCTATAGTTCAGATAGTTCTATCAGGTTAAGTTTTGTCAAGGATGTTATTAATTTATTAAAATCTTATATTTCTTTGATACTACAGATCAACAAGATGTTCATGAAACTTTTCTTAAAATCATTAATAATAACATTATTGATTTTATTAATTTTAATGGTCTTTCTGAATACATATACTTGATCCAATTGTTATTCCTTTTTGGCTAGTGATGAACACTTAAATTACAGTACATTATCAAACAAATTAATGGTATTGACAGTAATCCATTTTATCACCAAACTAATAATGATAGATTTTGTAGTAATTGTCAAATTGTTACACAACATTCTATCACTTATAATTTTCCCAGAACATAAACTATTTTAATCAACAGATTTATTAATACTAGTTCTGGTAGACTTACAAAATCTGCAGTAATGTAGTTGTTCCTAATAATATTGCTTATAAGTAATCACAATTATGATATTTTTTGGTATTATTTGTCATATAGGTTCTTCAATACACATAAAACTGGTAAAAACACATCGCTGAGGGTACTAACTCCCGTACCTACAATATTTCTTGTTATGTTTTTTGCATTTTAACAACTGTACAATTTATTATTTCTGATTGGACTGTTTCATGGATTTGGATTTTGATTATTCGAGATAGTACTTTCAATCGTCAAGTTTGACTGACCATCTTTTCATGATTCAGATTGGGTGTAGAACAAGATGCACATGATTCCGTAGTTTTGATTTGATCTTGAAAAGATGCTGTTTTTTTATGTTGAAGCCATATATTAAAAAACTTTTTTTTTCACATCTTTTGATTCGATTATATTCATGATGCTAGTACTGTCGAAAACTTGACAGATTTTAATATATTACTTCTAAATTTTATATGTTTGATGCAGTAAAGATTTATTCTACATATTATCAACTAATAGGGATATGTACCCAATCTACAAGATTATATTATCCGCGTCAGAGACCACTTTTAGCCATAAGTATAGGAAAATAGTGTAAAATTATATTTTGATACCGATTTTAAATGACAAAATGTTTACTGATGGTGCTAAGTCAGAGCCAAAGTGGTTCTGAGAGTTACTTCGAACTATTTCGGTAGATTATTGAGACCATGATAGTGCTTCAATCAGTTCAATATTTCATATTTTTGTTATAAAATTTGTTATTATCTTTGGGTTGCTAAACGTTTTTAAGGCACTGGAATGAGCTAAAATTGATCAAGATTGGGTAGTGAGAGCTACTTTGAAGCTATTTTAGTAGTCCCTAAAACCAGATTATGGCTCCAATAAGCTCAAATTCTTATTTTTAGAATGTAAAGACTAGTATATTGATCAACTAGCCTTTTAATTCTAAAATTGAGATATTTAGCTATTTAGCTTTAAAGACTACTCAAATACTTTCAAAGTAACTCTCAATACCCACTCTGGTTATCTTTTCAGTGCCATGTAGAAAATTGTCTTTTTAACATAAATATGCGATATTGAAACACTATTATGGTCTAAAGAACCTATCGAAATAGTTGGAAGTAACTCTCAGAACCACTCTGGACACTTTGGCTCTGACCCTAGTATCATCATGGAACATTTTGTCAGTTAAAAATAGGTGTCCAAAAGTGTATTAGCTGTACATATATCTACAACTTTTAAAATGCATCTTTATGGAACAAAATGTTTCCATTTATGTCTATATTCATTTGTACACCATTTTCCCATGCTTCTGGCAAAACTAGTCTTTCACGTCAATTATGAGCCTCTATGACATTGAAATCATTATATTAAAGTACTAAGTAAATATAGGTATGTAAACTAAGTTTATAAAATATTTTTAATGAAGAAACATTGGTTGAAGTTGATAACACGATAATTTTTATTCCAATAATTCAATAATTTTTGTGATAAGGACATACGAGACGTAATATTTACTTAATTACAAATCTAGACATTTTAAAAACTAAATTATTTAGGTGCTTATGTATAAAACTGTGATTGAAAATGAAAAATACTTACATATATGTATACATGTTTTTATTCAAACTTTATGTTGTTAACATTTTGTCATCTATAATTAGATAAAATAAGCGAGAAATTTTTAAAAACTATTATGTAAATATCGTTCGTTTACCGGGACCACTGAAACTGTTTAGCTTATGATAGTGAAAGGCCTTGTCTATTGCTTGAGATGATTGACAAAGTCCACTTAGCAATCGACACATGTTATCTCTACAATAAAAGAAGACGAATGATCTAAAAAATTATATATAAAAGCAATTTATTTTATAAAATATAGATGTATATACATATTTTCTACAATAAACAGAATTTATTTCGCGCATTGTACCTACTTTTAATATTATTGTAAAAAAAATAAATGTAAAACGATATACCTACAATGGTGGCCAACTAGATCATTATTATGTTTTAAAGTCTCTTATGTGAATGCCCCTGTTTAATTGACACGATTACAATTTTCAAATTTCGCATATTTGATACACTTATATATAGACTATTAACCAGTAACGAATTGATTTTATAGCATTTGAGTCATGTTGTGTTATGTGTACATATGTAATACATGAATTAAAAATATAATTGTTGAATTTTGTGATCACATAGGTATGCCGGGAAGCAGAATTTCCTGCGTGGCTGTCATGATGTATGAAATTTTTTAAAAGTAAGAAAATACCATATATGATTCACAATAAAAGGTGCAAAATAAGTTTACACAATAAAAGCCGGCATTAATGGGTTAAGGACACCAATATGACAACCATAATCATAGAGTAATGATATTCCACTATCATTGCTCTATGGTCATGACTCTGATTATTTACATGAAAGCTAGATTACTATACATGAACTTTCATTTAGTACACTTTACTTTTGGCAATGGTTTAAAGTATAAAAAATCGTCAAATAGAAAGTGAAAAAATAATGTAATACATGATGATATACTCACGAAAGTTCATCAGAACTCCATATGGGCACTGCACTAACTTTTGAAATGATTATAGAATAGAACAAAATCGAAGCAATCTGCATTAATATAGCACGGTTCATATTGTGATGTTTCTAAAACTGTTCTAAAGAAAAATGAATAAGTAACTTCTTAGCAGTTACAAAATTTAAGAAAATCAATTAACTATAAAATTAGTTTCTGGTATAAACCAAATCTTGAGTACAAATTGGAGTAGACATGTTACTTACCTTAGGTACTGTATTGTTGAAAATGGATATAAACGGAAATTAAATTTACTAAAACTAGTTTTATAAAAATAATATTTTCGTTTTAAAACCATTTTCATTTATCTATGTTTAACTACGTGTCTTATCATTATAGTACAAATAGCTTGTATAGGCAATGTTGTTAAATTACATGTCGGTATGTTAATACACATTTTTACGATAATTTTATATTTGTTTAAATAAATGTATAAAAACACCTATTGACGTATTTTTGTAAACTTTAAAAACGGTAAATTTTTTGATTGATGACTAATTAAGTCAGATAGTCAGTGCAGGTTGGTGCAGATATTGAGAAAGTAGTTCATTTAGGTAGGTACGTAAATAATATTTAAGTCCTTTTTGCTATTTCTTTATAAGAAAATTGGTATATCGATTGTTCCAATTGGCTTGTTATTATTTATTTAACAAATTTTTTAAGGGAGTCAAAATTTGTATGTGAAGAACTTTTGAGCAATCGATGATGAATATGGTAATATGTAAAAGAATGCACTGAAATCCTTGAAGATGTTTTACAACTGCCACCGAAGCTTAAGCTTCCTCAACTTCAGTCCCGAATTCAAATTATTCAATATACATAACGTACAGATGGACGTTCCTGCTAAATTTATTGATGTTTATGAATTATATTAAATTAATTGAATTTATTTCTTCTTATTCCCGAGATTCTTGCACTTGTTTTGGATATTTTTGTTTCACCTTTAAATGTAAATTATAAATAAGGTATAAAACAGGGATAAAACAATCTGTTGAGGGTCCCTAAAGATACAAAAATAAGCAAATAGACAAACAAAAATAACGCAATAATATTGTAACTATAGTTTCGGGTTTAGTTGAAAATCTTTTCTTTTCATGTTTTTTATTTTATTCATTTACACTTTTGTGTTCTAAATTTTAAAGAAATAAAAAATGCCATAGTTCTTCAGCCTATAATATTAATTTAAAAGATATGTCTTGTAAAATAAGGTAAATAGTTTGTTTATAAATAAACTTTTTTTTAATAAACAAAACAAAGCAAATAATCTAAAATGGCGTAGGTAGGATTGGTATTATTATTTCAAAAGAGGTAGGTACCTCTAGTATATAATAAAAAGGGTAATCAATGATAAAGCACGATGTACCAATAGTATTTTGTAATATTGCGAGCAAGATATTAATATGCTTTTGTTCATTAACGATAAGACATTACAATTTTGAAAATAGACCATGAGACTACAATGGTATATAATGCAAAGAAAAGGATTAGATACACAGTATAACAAGTGCGGTTTCCATTGCTTGTAGATAAATTCCGGATACTAAAACGATCTTCTCACGTAAGTAGTCGAATTCACTAAATTTTAATTGATATAGGTGTTTTGCATTGATTTTGCAAAGGTATATTAAGCTTTGAAATTAAAATTGTGTTAGCTCTAGAAAAATCTGCATTTGAGGTCAAGAAAAATATAATATTTCAAAATATGCTACAAAAATTTGCATAAGATTGAAAACTGACAAACGAGAAACGTTTATACAAAAATCAAAATGAAATATAAGATCATATATAGGCTATATCGAAAATAATGTGCGTTTGGAGATGTTATTCAAGGATTCTATTTATTTAAACATTTTTGTTTTTTCCTTAAGCATAGATTTTTTTATATGCAGTGCTATATGAAATATATTTATTATATATTTATAAATGGATTTTAATAGATTGTATATATTTATACTTATTGTACATAAAATCACTGCATTAAATAGAAAAATTAATATCAGATTAGTACCTACCTATAGATACCTAGAGATAGTCTAGAGATATACCTACAAAATAAGAAACTACATACATATTTTCTTGTACATATATAAAGAACAACGTAATCAGAACTCAACACTTTTAAAATTATTAAACGATTTCTATGGCTATTTGAATCTAAAATTACAGATTTTGTGGGCTACAATTAAGCCTACCAGATTTCGAGGTGTCAATAGTAATTACTTCCACAACAACCCATCGAAAGTTTTGATAAATTTGGAAATTTAGCATTTTTCTGCACACTGTAGGTATTAGAAATGAAATATCAATAATTTGTTTTTCTTTCATAAAAAATTATAGGTACAACAAATAGATGTTAAAAAACAACCTTTAATGGGTACTTGAACCAGTGTCGTAATTTATTTAGCTGTAATATTTATATATTATTATTCTACATCTAAGTTTAGTTAATTGAAAGTATAAATTTACGCGATATCAAATAGGTAGCTTTTATAGACGATCGTTGCAATTTCCAATACAACATAAATTAGACATAATGTTTCTAAAGCAGACATAAATTGGGTGATTTGATCCGTATCTATGTTAAAATGTTCGATTTTGATTGTTCACGACCAGAAAAAGTAACCATATTTGGTTTTACATCTGCATTGTAGAAGCATCAATATCTGAGGAATAATGAAACTGCTAATATTATTGTCTATTCTGTTCACAATCGCTTACTGTACGAAAGCACTAAACCCGCTGTATTTCCAGGATCCCCAAGATGATTCATCGTCAATAAGCAATGAGAATCAGGATGCCAGGTAAATCGATTACATAATTTGTGGAATTTGAGTTCCGGTAAAAAATTAAAAACTCAATTTTCTAGGAAATAACTTTCTTTCTTTCATATGTGCATATTCAAGAAATAAGTACTTGACCTACTTATTTTGGTGGTCTCGTCAGAGAAATTTAAATATGTTTGCCATTATATTTGGGCCAATTAAGAAATTAATATTTTTTATGGACACATCCCTAGGATTTTCCATACGAAAAAAGTACAGAACAAATTGATTTGAAATAAGGCTACTTGGCAAAGATCATATTTTTAGTCACAGTATTATGTATGTACCGTGATATTTAAATTGACTGCTTAAAAGACTAAGCAAATATGTAGATTTCAATAGTTTGTTATATATTTTCGGTTCTTGACATTTAATTGTAGTGTTTACAAAATTATGATTAATTTCTGGACAATTATGTTAATTGTAATGAGCAGAAATTATCGTCTACGTCATAATATTATGTATTTATGTAGATGCAATTTTAATTATTAGCAATGTGTATCATACATGAAAGATATATAAAAATAAAAACATAGAATATTAAGTCCCACAATCATCAAAAGACTAAAACAGTATGTGGAATCTTCACAAAGTAAACAATAGGTAGTGTACTACCGACATAATAGAAGATGTTAAGTTATGGGTGTTTTTTTCTATAAAACTAGTACTATTTAATTATAGTATCCTCCTATCATCATTTAAATGCGCTTATAATCTCCTTAAACAATTTATTCATCTACTTAAATATTGATTTAACCGTGAAGCTGTTAGAAACGGTCGACAGTAAGGTTTTGCCCGAGTTGGATTATTTTGTGAAAATTCATTGGGTGAGTTTAACTTCAGGTTTTACAAAAAATGACACATCTTAGTGGAAACCAAACAATAAAATATTTGGTTAAAAAAGTTTTAATTTTTTATCAGAATTTTTTTTATTTGTCCTACTAGTTTCAATCTACATCAATCATTTTCAACGATTTTGCAAAATATTACAAATAGAAAATGATTTGTTTACACCAATAATTAAGTGTTTTTATATAAACAAATGCATTAAACAAAGTGAAATAATTAAAAAAAAGCTTCAAAATATAGTTGGAGGATTGTATACTAATATTTAACTATGGACGGTCTTAAGTATTGAATATATAAATTTATTTCTTTTCATATATTTTTAAAGAAAAGTCAGTGGTTTCTAAAGTTTTTTTTAAATTCATTAATTAAAACTATGTCTGTAAAGTTTTATTAGTAGGATACGAATATTTTCTTGGTTTTAAAACTTTGGAATGTTTTAAAACTGAAAGTTAAACTTACACATTGCTAAATATACTACTCCAAAATCAATGATTACACGCTATCTTAAATTTCCTTTTTTCTCTCATTTTCCATGTTGTAGAGACATTCGATTATAAATTTATTTACATCATCTAAAGCAATAGGACATATTGCAAATTATTAAAATGTAATGTATTATCAACTTTAAAAAAATATTTTATACATTACTTTACTATAGAAAGCAAACTTTAAATACCTTTAAGACGGACTTTAATAATACAAAATATTTCTAAACATTTGCTGTGCTAATGCGGTGTTCCAACAAAGACTTTTAGTTCGATTGTCAATATCTTTTGCTATCTTCAAACACATGATTTATTTTAATTTATCTTTAAAAAATCAAACAAATGCACATATTTACCTACTGAATTAACATAAACATACTTTATAAAATCTAGTTTTTATCAGTTAAAACAATATATATATATATATGTATATATACACATAGGTAATAGTGTTTGTAATAAGATTTGTTATGAATTACAAATAATCTAATACATTTTTTAGAGTATTTTTGAAAAAACTTCTTAAGGCTGAAGCAAACAAAAGAAATCTAAGGTAAGTAGTTTTTAAAGCCAACAAATTATTTAATAATTCACTTATATTTGATTAGGTAGATACATGTATGTATGTTTCATTAGATACGTTACATTTACGTTGAATAGATACATACGTTACATTTACGTATATTTGAATAGGTACGTTAAATTTACGTATATTTGATTAGGTACGTCCAAGTGCGTATATTTGATTAAATACGTTCAGATACGTATATTTGATTAGGTACGTATATGCACGTATATTTGATTAGGTACCTACATATTTAATTATGTACGTACATTCACGTATATGTGATAAGGTACTTACAAAAGTTAGTTGAAATTTGAAACGATATGTGTATCTTATTTAGGCATACACAAATTGCATAATGTCCAAATTGGTTGGAGGTCCGTCTTACATTCACGTTAAAAATTGTAAGCGGACCATAGTCACCCCATGTCCAATATTGATATTTTAGAAGCTGTAGGCTATTCAATTGGAAACTTTTTTTTGTACTTTAGGATATCAAATTTGATGTTCTATTGATTAATTATGGGTATGAAATTTACATATACTAAAGTGAGTTTTAGTTAAAATTTTCCAATAAATCAAATTTTGTGACTAAAATTTTAATTGTAATCGGATCGTAGAAGCTGTTTCCCCGTATCTTTATAGGATACGCCGTTAGGTTTGGTGGTGGAATAGACATTGCACGAATCCGGGTAGACGTAGCACAAATTCAGAATGTCGTAGAGGAGTGGTGTTTAGTCCAAATTTCCTTGAATCGTGTAAACTGAGGGTTAATTTCCTAATTAGGTATATCAATGAATTGTAAATAAACTGAATTTTGACATAGGTATTTTGTGCGACAAGTAGAGCTTTTGGTTTTATGGTTCTAGAGTTTAACCGTTCTCAAAAATAGAAAGCAAAACAATATCCCTAAATGGTCAATAAATAATAAAGATCTGCAGCTCCAAAGTTTAGACTTCAGTTTTATAGAATATTAATAAAGGTTTCATAACCAATATCAAGTAATTTATAAAATACAGTTTCTATTTCTTAATTCGATTTCTTATTTTTGGCTGTATTTTTTTCATTTCTTGGTTGATATAACAACCAATAATATAGACCTCTATGGTGCATTAAACAATTTTATAATTAAATTTCGGTGAAGATTAAAAATCCGTTGCCAAATTTTATAGTCTTTATCAAAAATCTTTAAGTATCTTTGGTCTTTATACACCTAAAAACATTCATCGCAGCAAACTATGATTTTAATAATTTCCACTTTTCAACTGTTGCTTAGCTACATGTAATATATATTACCGAATGAATTATTGCACTAAAATAAATTTATGTATCAACATTTGTAGCCCTTTAGTTTTACATCTTATTAGGTCCGATTTAAGAAACAATTAAGATCGTGTTTGTAATTCTTGCTTCGAAAACTTGTAGATAGGAAACAAAACTTATTTGTATGAGTTCTTCCTGCCCTAAAGACTTCTATAAATTTGATATCTTATATTTGATGCCAAACATCGGCTTACTATAAATGCTAAGCATTTGTTTAATCAATACGCAAATTGCAGCTTATGATTTTAAAGAAAAGGAAATGAAAATTAATATTTTGTAATATCTTTATTACATTTAATCAATAAAGTAGTTCCTACCTTTAAATGCGTCACTTCTATTATTTGTTTCTAAATTGATTTTTATGACAAAAGAAATATTTGTCCTGATTATTTTAGGGGGTCACCATGTATTAGAAAAACATCCATTGTAGACTAACAAAAAACAAACAAACTTTATGTAAAATGAAATATTTACTGCGGCAAACATACAAAATTTAAAAAATTAAAATCTTGAAAGCCTTCGACAGTACAACTAACACCATAGAAATGGACATACTCTAAACAAAAGATATGTAAAAATATGACTTCAACATAAAGCAACAACTTTTCAAGATCAATCAAAACTATGTAAACGCCAAAGCTGAAGCATGATAAGATGGTCAGTCAAGCTTGGTTATTGAAAGTACTATCTAGCTCGTCCGAAATCCGAAAATCAAAATCCATAAAACAGTCGGGTCAGAAATGAAAAATGTAAAGTTATAAAAATGCAAAACAATAACAAGAAATATGGTGCGGCACTTAGGACCCTCCGCGGTGAGTTTTAACCAGTTTCAAGTGTACACAACCGTCACTCTTCCCATAATCTAGTTATTATTCAAAAGGCAAAATAAGCACTAGTTGAATTAAAAGGCAGATCAAAATCAACTTTGAGATGGTGGAATCATTACATTTATATGTAGAAAAAATAATGAATTCAAAATTAAAATCTTGAAAGTCTTTGACAGTACTAACATATGTATAAGAAATGTAATGGCCGCTGTTGATTGAAGAACTAATATGTCAAATATTAACAAAGATATTAAATGTTAATAGGAACAGCTATATTACTGCAGTTTTTGTAAGTCTACTACATAGAACCAATATTACTAAATCTATAGATTAAAATTAATATTCTGGGAAAGTTGATAGATAAGTGATAGAATGTGCTGTAACAATCTAACAATTATTTCAAAATCTATCATTATTAGTTTGGTGATAAAATGGACTACTGTCATTATTATGAATCTGTTCGATGATGTAATTAAAGTGCTCATCATTAGCCAAAAAAGGAATAACAATTGGAGTTTCAGAAAGACAATTTAAATTAATAAAATCAATATTGTTATACTAACAAACAAACAAAAAATTATTATAGACAATCAAACTTTCAATACCTGTGCTTCTCCATCTATTTTGTTTTTTTAAATTTTGTAGAAAACGAAACCCGCGTTGCATTTTACT
Source organism: Parotoplana pacifica (assembly GCA_034780595.1). Lineage (NCBI taxonomy): Eukaryota > Metazoa > Platyhelminthes > Proseriata > Otoplanidae > Parotoplana > Parotoplana pacifica. The sequence continues at coordinate 11,392 of JAUYWI010083264.1, forward strand.
TGGCCTTGGTGGTCGATGCTCGGCTGCTCGGGCTGCAGAACTCAAAGAACAATACAATTGGTTGACACGTCCAGGCGGTCCAGGTCGACGCTAACTTGAGCTCAAATGCATTTAAAATGTGAATGGATATTTCTTCTTTTATTCATCTTTTTGTAAAACCCCAATTTATTTTTTAGCTATTATAATGTTTGCCTACTACACCTTTGTTGTTTTGCTTGGTTACTAGGGACATTTAAAATAAAGGAACTATGTCGAGATATCTCTAATCAAAATTTTGCCTCTAAACTTTTTCAAAATATATCCATTTTTACAGCATTTAGCTTAATATGCTTAAACCATATTAAACAAACTCAGTTATTTCTAATAGTTTCAGTCACTCACAAAATTATTTGTTTATGTCCTTTTAATGTATTGATGATACATTAGATAGGTACATAAATTACTAGTTTGACACTTAAGGTACCTGCTGATTATAAACCAATTAATCTTAAAACACTTTAAGATCCCTAAACTGAAATTACCTTGTCTGCTCAGCGCTCAGCAATAAAGTCAAACATCCGTTCTAATTTGTGCTTGGGGCACATACTTGGTAGTGCTTTTATGTTAAGATCCTTGTCGAATGCTCCACCTTCATCACGATGTAAACGTGCAGAAATGTGGTCAGAATTTCGGCTTCGGCGGGTAGTATGTTTAGCTGGATTTTCTAATAAGTCCACCATTGCTGACATTGTCATAATATTATCAGCACAAAAGCTGCAGTAAATTGGTTTTAATAAATAAGGTGTTCATAAAAAGCATTCCCATTTTCACCCTGTTTATGTAAAATACATTTTGTTTCTAAAATATAAAATAGTAAACAGGTAGTAGAATATTTCTATAATGTTCAACACTTTCCTCTAGAAACTACTTGATCATTTGAATGGTAAAGACAATTTTTGGTATAGACATGCAACCTCATTTCAATTTTACAGGCGGAATGATAAAGGTAATTCTTGCCATTTTTGAAAAATCTTAACGAAAGTTAATATAGAACTAGTCATCAAATCATTCAGGCACCAGGATCCTCCTTTTTCATCAGCAGAGATAGCAATGCTGAAATTGTACTTTATTGGTCCTCTAAAATGAATGAATAAAATGTTTGATGTATGTTTTAGAATTTTATTATTTAGGTATCTTCTATCTATAGTGTGTTCTGCCAAATCAGTTATTAGGCAGCTTCAATTCTATTGCATTCACTTTCTCTACCCTTCTCGGTTTACTCTCCGGTCCTTCAATTATCTATAGGTGTTTGGTTTGAATTCTAGGTTTTCCTTTTCCACGTTTCCCTAGAAATTGACTTTCCAGAATTGCTTTGACCATTTCTTCTCCATGTATTATATGTCCAATCCAATCTAATTCTTCTTTCTTCTGATTATTGTTTCCAACATGCTGCATTTTTTTTATTTGTTGGAGTACTTCTTGATTTGTCTTCATGTCTTTCCATGATTTGTCTTCATGTCTTTCCATGTTATCTGCATTCTATTGCATTCACTTTCTCTACCCTTCTCGGTTTACTCTCCGGTCCTTCAATTATCTATAGGTGTTTGGTTTGA
>JAUYWI010083275.1:0-12983 GCA_034780595.1 Parotoplana pacifica
AGCTAACATATATCCATCATGCAAGCAATCACCCCACAACACATTACACATATTTAACTGTCCACATCACCCGACACACTCGAATGTCTCTGACCTATGGTCAAGTCCATCAGAGGTAATCAAATTCATAACCCACACTGGGAGGACTACCCTTTTTTACAGAGGGTAGGGGCTACAACAACAACAACGAAATTTGAGACGAATGTTGGCTTTGGGATGTTTGGTAACTTTTTCGTTTAAATCTTGTAGAGCTTTGTGTGACAAAGTTGCAATGAGGTGTGATGCCTGCCAGGATAGGGAGTTGGTAAGTAGGTGTAGATTCTCATTGCGTTGTTAAGGACCACATCAACTGTTTTTTTGGTATGGGCACTATCATTCCAAGTGGGTGAGCAATATTCAGCTGGAGCGTAGGCTAGTGCTGTGGTTGCTGTTCGGAGCACATGGAAGCTGACCTCCCAAGTGGTACCAGCAAGCGTCGTATGAGATTATATCATAACTTTTTTGAATAGTTGGGATAGATGTTCCTTGTAACTCAATGTTGAACTCCAAGAAATTTAGTGTTCTTATCAAAAGGGATAGTTTCATTGTGCAGTTTAACTTTCAACTTATGGTTTGCTAGTCCGTTATTGAGATGGAAACATGTGCGTACTATTTTGTTAACGTTAAGTCGGAGTCTCCATTGTGTGAAGTAGGTGCTAACTTGGGTGAGGTCTTTTGTGAGTGTGTCCTCGAGAGTTTGAACATTTTTTTGACATGTCATAAGTGCAATATCATCAGCATAAACGTATTTTTTGCTTGTCGTAGTTGGTAGGTCATGAGTATAAATATTTTATGAGGAGAGGTGCTAGTACTGATCCTTGTGGGACTCCATTCTTTAAAAAACAATCCGTTATGGACCCTGAAGGATATAGAAAGAAAACTATGCTAAAAATTAAAGCACAAAATAGTCAACTATAATTTCTATTTTTATTAAAAATAAAATAAATTTTTGTGTTTTGTTTTTGCTCATGAAAACCTATCAATCCTAACTACATATGAATTAAACATTCAATAGTATTATGTACTTTAATCTTGTTTAAAAGCTGACGAAATTTATTGATTCAATGTTTTATTTGTATTCATTATTTTTTCTACATTTATGTTTTAGACACGAACAAGATGAGAAATTACTCGATGAAGTAAGAACAAAATTAACCTAATTTTCTTTACATCGAATATTTAACTAAATGTAAAACGTGACTAGATGTTTTTCTTTATTTCTATTTTTAGGTATCAAATGATTCGATGTCAGACCTGAAACCTATTCAATTTGGATGCAATCTTGCGTAGGTTTATTAGAATGTATCTTTTACCTACCTAGGTATATTGTTTTCCTAACTAATTTTATATTCATATTTTGTGACGTTATAGCTATGTATATTAACCCTTGGCTGATAAACCTCCGTAATATGCCAACGCCTCTGATAAAGGAGGGGGGGGGGAGTTGTACACCCTTAGAATATTATACTTCCCATGCATAGCTTGGGTTGAAATTTGGTACATAGGTAGCTTAGAATGTTTTAGGTAGATTGTTTTAAGAGAGAAAAAAATAATGAAGCCTAACTAGAGCAAATGATGTCAAAGAGAGCCAAAAAATAAAGTATGTCCGACTGATTTGCTGCGTAGGTCCATTAAATATTCAGTAATTCAAAGACATTATTTTTTTAATATCTTTTTTTTGCGTCCTCCCAAAAAAATCGATATATTTAACAAAATCACTAAAATGGCTCTAAAATCTAAACCTAATATCCTATTGTGTTGAAATTTGATATTAAGAATTAAGAAGTCATTAGAAATAATGTTTTAGAAATTTGGATGCTTCATATTTATGGTTGCTGGTCTATGAGTTGAGAAATTCATTATCTTGGAACGCTGATCACTGAAGATGGTAATTCTGAGAAAGAGGTCACAAGAAGGATTGAAATGACCAGTAATTCATATTCTCAACTGTAAAAAGTGTAAACATCAAGAAAGATCAGGATTGAAACTAGAATAAGACTGATAGAATGTTTTGTTTGGCCAATTATACTATATGGGGTGAAAGCGTGGACAATTAGTAAACCTCTAGAACATCGCCATGAAGCTTTAGAAATGTGGTCATTTCGCAGAGTGTTCAACATATCCTGGAAACAACATAAAACTAATGAAGAAGTTTTGAAGATAACGGGAACAAGGAGAATACAATTAGAAAAAGAAAATGAACTATTTTGGACAAATGATGAGGCATGACTCTCTACAAAGAGACTTCCTTGAGGGAAAATGGCATTAGAGAAAGAGGCTGACCAAGACATGAGTGGATAGAAAACATCAAAAAGTGGACCAAAACTTGTCGCTTTGGGACCTGAAGAAGATGGCAAACAACAAAAACAGATGGCGATCCATGGTAGCTAACCTCCTGGTAGGAGAAGGCTCGAATAAGTAAGTAAAGTCTATGAGGTTCACCTTACCAGGACAGGTTCATAAAAATTCATTTTTTTAAATTGTATCATAATTAAATGGTTTATTATGACATTTTACATTATTTTAGTCGTTTTGGGATAAATGTACTTGGTAAAATTAAGTCTCCAAAAAATCGATTTTTAACCATTGACCGGTTTGAACCCAAAAAAACAATGACTCTAAACTGCCCATGAAACATTCTAGTTTGCTCAAACCTGAGATTTATAATCTAAAAGACATCTAAAACAAGTAGAACTTTTTTTGGGTTCCTCATATTTATGTTTCTTGAAATATGAAATGTTTAATAAAATATATTTTAAGGCAAGAGAATGACCCAGAATGGTTTAAAAAAGTTTAAAATGTGTTGTAAATCGTTTTTAATGGTTTTTTGTTTAAATAGTTCACTAAAATAGAAGTTTTAAAAATTCCATTTTAATGTGTTGCCTGGTCCCAAAATTTGTGGACCTCAATTTTATATTTGGAATAACACCATGATATTTCCACTTGGCACATAAATAGTGTATCAGAAAGAAACATATATGCCAAATTTGCAGGCATTTCAATAAAGAGTTCATATTTTATCATATAATTAAACTTCCAAATTTTCCCTATCTAATAAGAGAATAAATTTAACAACTTTTATGGGTCAATATTTTTTAAGGAATTTTCTACAATGCTTAAGGACGTGGTTTGGTACATTTACAGCAATTTTTAATAAAATATCTGTTAAATTTTTGAAATTTTAAATATACAATTCTTTATTTTTAATTTGCTATCAGGTTGCACCCTGGGCACAAAAATCTGTATAACATGTCATAGAATGAAGTAACCAACCATGATCAATTTTACCAGAAAAATAACTTCAGAATAAAATTTCTGTCTAACAACTTAGGCTTACACATTTGACCTAGAGCCTGGTAGTCACTGATTCAAATATGTCCATAACTTTTTCTGGATCAACATTTTTTAATGATTGGCACACTATTAGCAAATTTCAAGAAATTTTATTTCACAACTAATTTGTTTGAAATTTGATTGATTCTCAGATTGCACTCTGAGCACAAAAATCAATATTTCAAAAATCCTTAATTGTTGTACAATGAACAATGAAGTAATTGTATTTACTAAATGTGAATCACTATTACAAAATAATTACTACAAGTATACATTTGTTTGAAAAACGTCTTTTTTTAAATTAGCCAAAATTGGACCAAAGTGACCTATTTCTACTTTATAGGGCCACCACGTGGCACCGGGTTGATGAAAAAAAATTAGTTCAAAAGTTGGGAAAGTAAATTTGTCACAAAACCAAATTTTCAAATTTTCGGATTTAACTTTTTTGAGCTAGATTCTAATATGTGCTGGGAGGGGGGGGGGGCTTTATCATCGAAAGGTTAATTTGTATTTTGTAACAGAAATAAAAAGGTTTCATTTGGATGTATGTACTAATTAGTAGCGTACTTACAATTACTAAACTAGGATGATCTTATTATTATGTTACAGTTTGGATTTACAACAAATATGTATAACATGATTACATACTCGTAGATTTGAAACTCCTGAAAAAATAGTAATGTTTTTGTGGAAATCATAATTTCACATTTCTTTTTGGTTAGCATTTTAAGATGTTATTACTATTGTCAGCTTAACTGTGTTTTTTATATTTCAGTTTATTGTGTTTATATAGTTAGAATTTGTATCTACTTTCTTTATCTAAATATACATACATACAGGGTTTCCGCGATTTTAAAAAGTGTTGAATTTTGTGCTAGAGACAACAAAGTCGACTGTTAGCATAATTATTTTATTAATTTCATTAATAAATATGAATGTAACTATGTATTTCCTTGATTCTATTTTTTATACAAAAAAACATTAAAAATTCTGATTTGTTGATTATAGAATTTATCTGTTAACTAATTATCTGTTAATTTTTGAATGTTTTTAATATTAATTTTCAAAAACGTTAAAAACATTATTAATTAATTATGTGATTTTTCAAAATTTCCACACCAGTCATGAAAATTTGTTGGAGAAAAAGCGCTAAAACCCTTTACATGTAGGCTGTCCCATAAAAATGTTTAAAAAACAATACAACTAGCTAACACAAGCACTCTTTTTATACAAAGAAATTATTGATATGAATGTAGGTATGTATGTATATTGTAATTGCTATCTCTTTCGATAATTTAACGAATATTAATGACCATCACATCCTCAACATTTCTTATTCTTTGACCAGTAAATTCAGGTAAACACTCGTTCAAAATTTGAATAATATCATTTCTGTTGATATAATTAGCATCTCAAAGTGCCCCATTCAGGTAAAATATGTCTGTCACAGTATCTGGATAAGGGTTGGTTTTCAGTTTAAAATGTTGAGGTTTGTCATGCTATCTTTTTTTGCGTAGACATAGGTGGGGGAGGGGGTAAAACTACATTCTAACCTTTTCAAACCAATCAACCGTTCAAGCTGAAATTTTCTTGTGAAATATTTTCGTGTAAAATAGTTTGTCCACAAGGTGCAACTTGAGTAAAAATTGTGGTTTTTATTTTAATGATAAAAATCGTCCCAAGTGGATAGGTTTTTCTAAATTGGAAAAAGGATGCATTGATATCTTTCCTACTAACTGTCAAAAATTTCAATAAAAATATTGCTCAAACATAAGTTAGGGCCATTTTGTTTCAAAATATCACATGCTTTAGTCTAAGAAATTTAGCGTTTTTTTTTTAAATATAAGGTGGGTATATGAAATTTAAAATTTTTATGGGACAGCATAGAGTACCACTGTCATTTCGGTATCTGGGTATTCAGTTACAATGATTGGTTTCAACTGTATTTCCTTAATTTTGAATGTATCCCCTTTGTAGTGAGATGAATTTGATGGAATCGAATTGGGATGATGAATCCGATGCGCCACTGCAAATTGATGCGGAAAACGGGTCTAATTCGCAACAACCGCCATCCCTACAGGTGCAGACATCCCAGTTTTCATGTGCCGATTCCGAACCGACGCAACCGCCAATTTTACAAGACACACAGAGAGAGAACTTTCATATTTCTTATGAAGTAACAAACCTAATACCTAAGCAAGAGAAAATGTAATAGTTTTATTATGTTCATGCGAATATAATTCTGTAGCTACCTCTTTTTTATTACGAAGATTGTCTTTGATTTGTCAATAGGTACTGCAATATGTACATATTCTTAGATATATAAAAAAAACATTTTCTGTTATGAAACAATATTTTTTGTAGCTCGCAACATGGGTAGGTAGTCTTTTGAGGGTGTCCCAATCGGAGGTGGTATAAAATGATTTAGGTAATATGTATAAATTTTAAATATTGTGGATCTAATCCGAGCAATTGGTCGATCTAAATTTATAAGAAAAATCTGAAATGCCGTATGTTTTATGTTATATGCAATATGCTTTATGTAGAATAAAATCTTTACTGCAGCAGACATTCAAAATAAAAAATAAAATCTGTCAAGCCTTTGATAGTACTAACATCATAGTAATGAATGTAATCCAACCAAAAGATGTTTAAAAATATAAAAATGGCTTCAACATAAAAACAACATCCCTTCAAGATCAAAACTAAGCTATGTAATCGTGGCGATTCCGTGTTAAGTGTCTGTATTTTAATGGACTCTGTAGCTGTCTGACAAAATTCATTTGAAAAGTAGTTGTGTAGATACGTAATAGGGACATTCAAACATTTTTTACAGAAGATGAATTTATCAAAATGTAAGTAGGTAACGTTTATACATAGGTTGTTATTCCATGGAAAGAGTTTCTTATTTTATAGAAATGTTTTTCTATTCATTGTTTACAGCTGCATATTACTTGCTCAATTCTCTTGGAATATTTATTGCGTACCTATTGGTATTTAAAACTCAACCATAAATAATAGCTCCTTGTTTTCAGTTATTGTTCACTTTTTGAAAATTACAATTTTTGAACAACTTCAGTATGTCTATCTAGATAATACCCTATGTTTGTAATAAAAATTAAATTTATCGAATGTATTAAGGTAGATAATAAAATGTACCTACTTAAACATTTTCTAATCAATCTTTGCTTATCAGTGTTTTGTAAGTAGGTATCCATTATCATTTTATAATTATGCTAAGTTTGGAAAATAAAAATTATCTGTGTTTCTAAATATTGAAATTGTTTGTTATATATAGATCCAAACATTAGGTAGATAAAGTATGCTACATATCACCTGCATAACTACATTTTATTCTATTTCCGTTGTTTGTTTATTTTTAGAAAATATTGAATTCTATCAAAATAGTAGGTAACCTATGTAAAATATTACACATACTATTCGTGGAAATGTATTTTATTTTTAGGTTTTCTGCTAAATAAATTCATGTAGTCTGATGCATACAAATTGTACCATCTATAAATAACTGCGTGTGACATTTCCTACATGGCAGGTTGACATGGGGCTACATTTTTAATACTGCTTGTTATTTCTATAGAGAGCCTTCATTTAGTGTTTAGAATCATGATTTGCACTTGTATGTAAATTCAGACAATTCCAGTCCAATACAGTAGAAAGAATTCCATTCGTCATAGAGATGTGATTCTCCCTTTTTAAAATTTTACATTTTGAACACGTTTGATGGTACTTTTAATAAAATTCAATGTTCTCCATCCCCTTCTTTTTCAAATCACATCCTCTATTATGTAAGAAAAACTCAAAAGAGAATACTGGTTTACAAAATTAGTGACTTAAAGTTTTGAATTTTATTACCTACATATTCCTGATATTATTTTTTTGTACATAAATATGTAATTATTTTCAATAAAATTTTAATCTGTCAATCCTTCAGCTTTTATAACGTTTTTCCTACCACGAACCTAAAAAAATAATTCAAAAATATAAATAACTGATTTAATCGATTTCTGTTTTCCCCCATTTGAGTGTAGTAAGTGTGTTATTTAAAGGCCTCAACCCTCAATCGGTGCGTTTTTTAATGTTTGGTTGTAACAGGGGTAGCATGCATTTATACTTGTCAATCGATTGTGCAACAAACAATATTTTTTAATAAATTAATGAAGGATAGGGACTCAATATGACGTCATCAGGTCCAAAAACTTTCAAATTTGGTATATAGGTCCATTAGGAGGAACTCAGTAAAAATTCATACAAAAATTTTTGGCCAAGGGTGGAGGTGGGGAAATACCCCATGGATCTTTTTTGAAAATACTGATTTGGCTAAAATGTGGACTTAACGTACCAATTTGATACCCTTGATATCACGTGACGGCCCTTTGGAAAAATCGACGTTTGAACTAATTTTGCAAAATGTGTTTTTTATTTAAAAATAATCCATTGTAATAACCAAATTGGTCAATATTTTCTAAAAATAAACAAACAACGGAAATAGAATAAAATGTAGTTATGCAGGTGATATGTAGCATACTTTATCTACCTAATGTTTGTGTATGATACTGGTTTGTAGATATGTATATCGATTTTTCTTTACTTGGACCAAATTTGAACAGCTAATTAAAATTGACATATTTGTATCTATTTTCTAGGAAGTATATTCAAAAATCGCTTTGACAATTTTGTACTTTGTTACATCCAATAAAACCGTCCTGAAAATTTGATAAAAAAAGTTATGATTTTTTGTCTTCAAAACTAGTCTTATATTGAAAATCTTATATGTATTCAGTTAATGAAAAAAGCAAATTTAAGGTCCTAATAAAAAGTAAACAATTTATTTGAATGCCCTAAACTTTGCTAATGTAAAATCTCATAGCTTTAGTCAAATTCCCAATTTAAGATCCGATCAACAAGGCGTCAAAATGGATTTTTATCAAATACAATTTTATTGAATAAAATCACTCTAAAATCAATAGAATGACCCTAGAAACTAAAGTCATTTAAAATCATTTATTTGGGAAGAATTCACTTTTTACAAAAAAGTTTTTTATGACCTGCCGCCCTAGAATGTTGAGTCCTATAGATGAACAAACATAGAGCCATTTAAGTAAATTTAGACAAAAATACCTTTTTTGTAGAAATCAATAATCAATTTTTTTTAAATTTATGGATTTGTATTACTGAATGCCAAATGAACCCACACACCATATTTGAAGTTAATCGGACAAACTTTAATTTTTGGAGTTGATAACGTCGTCAGCCACTAGCACGGACAATCATTTTTTCCAAAAAATGTCGATAAATCTTTTCAAAGTACCTATTCATAGTAAGTATGATTTTCTTTAGGGATAGTTCCCCATTCATAGTAAGTATTATTTTCTTTAGGGATGGTTCCCCCTCGACCAGTCGGGGTGTTTTATACCCCAATGACAAGTTCCATCTAACTTAATTATTATATTGCTTGATCAAATAAACTGACATTTAATGACCTTTTCTAACGTCGATTATAACAACGATGACAATTTTAATCCAATTGCTTAAACTAAAGATCTACTATTATTGAAAATACAGTATCGGACAACTCCAGTTAAGATATTGTTTTTAACTAGGAAGCTGTTTGTGGTTTTGCATTTGTAGTCGTTATGAGTCTATCATACATATATGTATAAGGCTAATATGATAGTAGGTACATTAGCTAGTTCCTGATTGTTTATAAATTTTCCATCTTTAGAAGTGTTGCCCTGCTGCCGCAGATCAGAGATAGGAGATTGTAAAAGACACATTCTATCTCAGTCCTGAAGTAGAAGTAGAGTATTGTCTTATACTGGGACAAAGGGGCGAAGCCAGCAATAATTCTATTCCACTCTTTTGTTAGATGTACTGACAAAGCTGGGATCATGAAATTCTATAATGAAATGAAGTCAGATATATACGATCGTTCAATGTTTTTTCAATATAAATTAAAAAAGCAGAAAATGACCCTATTATATAACTTCACTGTCACCATGGTAATATAATCATTGAAAACATACAAGTGATGCTTCGTGGTAAACAACTAGGTTACTATAAGTTTCATCCTTGAAGCAGGTTCAAATGGTTGACGACCTCATCAAGAAATGATATGCAGCTGTTTAGCCAAAAAAAACCTGATCGTTGCTGTAATTTAAATATTATAAGTAGATTTTTCCCTGCCTCCACAAATCATATTTTCAAATTTGAAAAAGGTGCGATGATCATGGGAACGTTGCTCACGAAAATATTAAAATTGTTTTGCCCTGCTTGCAACTAGACCAATAGTATGGTAATCATACACCCTGAAACAATTAACGGCTTAGATTTGTACTTGTGCAAACCATTTGACAGTTTTAAACAATTTGGGAGATAGTTTGCCTATTATGTTTTAAATATGTAGATTTTGATAGATTTTTTTAAATTTTCTTTTATATAAATATAATTTCTAGGGAATTCATTGATAACACATTCATGATAGTAATAAAGGAATATAACAATATAGGGTGTTTGTCACCCCAACCGTCCATGAGCATAGATCAACACCGAACATCCTTAAACGGTCAAAGTTTACTAGAATAGTTATGTAGGTCCTAAAATTGATTTTTTCAAAGTTATTTTATCACTAAATGGTTTTAAAATATGTATTTAAAATAGTTTTCTGTATCCTGTTTAGCGATTTCCAAAATTTGAATTGGAGAAAATCAATTTCTTACATTTTACATTGATGATTCATCTGAACTTACAATTTCTGCTTTTAACTAAAAACAACATGCTTTTTTAGCTCACAATAATATCATCAGATATCCAAATACATATGAAGAAATAGGAAATATTGAACTTTTCCTGTAAGTATTTTCAATATTCAATTGAAAACCTTCAAATAATTCATAAACATCAATATTAGCAGGAGCATACATCCTGTTTATTATATAGTTTCGGGATATTTGTACCTCAATCAGATACAAAGTAGGATTCTACTCGGAACATTTTGATTAGCATGCAGGCATAACCCCGAAACCAGTATGCTGCTAACTCTTGATAGATAAACATATTTTCACATAGGCCGCGGATAAAGCGGGTGGCTACCTCTTTGTGTAGCAATGTTTTTAATTAAATTTTCTAGTTGTTAGGAATATAGTATTGAATAATTTTCACAGATTTGATAAAAAAATCAATGAATTTTGTTTATTCAAAAATAATAATTATTGTTTTTTTTTTAGTCTCAGGTTGCACCCTGGTCATAAAAATCAATAGTTTCAAAAATTCGAAATATATATATAAAACAATGGAGTGTTATAAAGTCTATCTACCAAGTATTAGCTATTTCTATTATTATTTAGCTTCAGAATATATATATCTTTGTAAAAAGTACATTTTGGAACCATATTTTTCCAGTGAGTAGATCTTGAGGGTGGGGGGTCACAAAATATTTTATCTAAAACATCAGAAATTAGGCGTGTAGATTCCAAATTTTAAGTAATCGATTCAGCCGTTTTTGAACAATTAGGAAAAAACTTAAGGGGCGTGGCCACCCCCATTTAGGTTTTCCAAAAAAACTAGAAATGACCTAGAAACTACTAAAAAGCTATATATTTTAAATCAAATAGTTAGTCATTTATAGTGTGAAAAAATCACGTTTTAAAAAATCAATTTTTATGGATCTGCATCAGTATGTTGGTCCTCATAGACCAGTACGCATAAAAGTGAGGCATCCAAGATTCTAAAACACCTTCCTAATTCTAAATCTCAAATTCGAGCAAGGTTTGGAATACATTATTAAAGTCATTTAAGTGATTGTGGCCAAATATATAGTTAACAAAAATATATAATAATCAATATTTTTCAACAAATATTTGTGTTGTGGATTTGTGTTATTTACTGCCTAATGGACCTACACACCAAATTTGAAGCAAATCGGACAGATTTAAATTTTTGGACCTGATGACGTCATCGGCCCTCTCATAATTTTTTTTCAAACAAGTATATGTGTACCAAATTTCGGCCCACGGAAAGTATGAAATCCTATGGGGGGTCGTCATCCCCCACTTTTTCCGCGGCCTATGTAAAAATATGTTTTTCCACCTAAGGTTAAGTTATTGATTGTATTTTTAATATGTCAATATTGACACAAAAGGTTTTTTTGTTCGGTGTCTACTGTTACAAAAGAGAGTGTTAGCTATGCATTTTTAAATTTAGAATATCACAAATCTTTAAATATCGACTAGGTAAAGTAATAATATACATATGTATTATCGGGTGTTACATTAAAAACAGTCGTAATTTTTTTTATGCTATGTAGCATCATTTAATGCGGTGCAAACAAAGAACAATGCGTAATTTGTTGTACAGAAATATTAAAAGCATCTAAAACTCTTGGGATTACATGCCTTTTAGTTTATATGGATGGGAAATGTTATTTCCAGAGACCTGTGGACATTCCTTCCATTCGGATATCATATTGGGTTTCACTTGATGGAGATTTTTCTGCATGTTGCTCGAAGAAGTGCTTTGGAAAATAAGTTCCTGATCCATTTAGCTGTTAATTTTGAAGGACTGTTATATTTCTAAGTGTTGGAATCAAACAAGTCTCCAGGCTCTGACATACCCAACTTTTGCTTCACCGATTGGAGAAATGTTTTTTTTAGAAACAACCGTTAGAATATTGTTCTGACACACCATATAAACTATTTATGTCTATCCAGTTTGACTTCAGTATTTTGTTTTTTTAAAAGCTCATGTTCAAATAATTTGGACCAAAATGACCTGAAAAGGGCTCACCATGTAACTTTGAGTGGGGCATGAAAAAACGTGAAGAACTGATGCCCATCACCTACGAGCGTTTTAGTTTTAGCTTAATCGGAGTTACCGTTTTTGAAATAGGAAATAATATTACCTACTTATTTTGTTCACTGTAGGTAGGTAATACACCTCCACTCTAAAGAACATTGCTATGTTGCTGTGAACGATCAAAACATTACGACTGAGCACGCTGTCCACCGTTTTGGTGTTGATCGGACGCGCTATTTGGTTGTTCGAAATAACCCAGGTGTGGAAATTACTCGTGATCCGATTGATGCTGTTGTCAAGGGTTTCACGCGTTGTGCCAGTATTGATCCGGCATACATTCGCCTGGAATCTGAACGCCTGGCAGTAGCGGAAAATTGGTCGTGACTTGCAGGTGATGTCGCCCACTATGGCGAACGCTCTTACTTAACTTTTATTGATTGTGGCCCAAACCGTTTTACTATCTGGTGGCAATTGAATAATGAAGCTGCGAATGAGGTCAACAAGAACGTTGAAGATGTGCTTCGCGAACACGGTGCTCCGATTGAACTCCTTCTTGATAATGCTACCGTTTTTGGGTCCCAAACTTTTCGGGAGTTGTGCTCTAAATAGGGGCCCTTAGATGCTCCTACTGTGCATCTGGTAATGGTTTTGTCAACCGCATTCACAGGACAATGAAGCGCATGGCCGTTCAATCCAACGCAAACGTCCTTGATATGGTTTTTGGTACAACGTGTATCCTAGGGTCGTTGAATCTGAAAAAGGTGCCTGCTTATGAACTGTGCAAGTACCAGTGGCGTACT
>JAUYWI010083286.1:0-12982 GCA_034780595.1 Parotoplana pacifica
CTTTTTATTGTTAAATATATATTATTTTAGCTTTTGATTTTTAGTTAGTTTGTCCATTTATTTATGGAATGGTCCTGAATATGTCTAAGCAAAGTACAGCATCATAGAAGCTGTCTTGTCTGTTATACATACACCCCCACATAGAAAAAAAATTACGATTTTGTAAGTTAAAACATGCCTGAAATAAGCTTTAAAACCTTTATTGTCCAAGGATCAATAGCGACCTCAAGTGAAAAAAGCCTTTATTTCCGAAAAGAAAGTGGTTACTTTTTTTGCCTTCACGCCCAGCAAGCGATTTTCGATTCGTGTGAAACTGTTGACAGTAATACCGTTATTGACTTTATTAAGCACACTGTGGAGGAATCTTATTTTGGACCCCATTCTTCTGGATGCTCTTTTGTGGCAATGGGACAATGCAATACCTCATTCTTCCGGAGTTGTAAAGAACTATCTGACCAAAAGAAATATGACAACTATTTTCCAAAGTCCCTACATCCCATGCCTAAATTGTTGTTACAGATTTGTGTTCAATTGGATGAAATCCGATTTTGAAAATCGGAAATTCAATGATTACAAAGAGGTGGAAACGGGCGCGCTACAATGGGCCAGAGGACTACAAGAGAATGCCTAATGGTCATTGACTCAACAGGACAATATGTTACTAAATAAACTTATACTTATTGTTGTAAATATACCTCTTATATAAATAATCTTGCATTATTATGGAACACCCGAAGCAGTTGAAATATTTCCATTCTTTTTGAAAAAATGGCCATTTCCAATATTTTCGGAATAGAGCATAAATATTGGCATTATTTTGTATACTCCATGGTTGTTTATAATTTGAATAATAACATAGATTAAATTTATAAGTTCATAGATTCAAAGATTAACTAACATTTGCTTGGGCACAATTATAGATATATTCAAAAATCAGAAACATGCCTAGAATATAAATGGTTAAAGTAGACCCTAATTGAGTATATAGCATTTTATTATTGATTTACTCAGTATATAAAATGGCCCTTATAATGACCAAATACCAGCTAGTCCTACAAGGCCAATATAAGCGGATTTCACTGTAATTGTGTATTTTCAGGGGAGAGGGTATACATTCTGGTCAGAATTAGCGTACGTAATAAATGGATGACCCCATAATTGGTAAAAATGAATGTAATGATTCCATCATCTCAAAAGCTAATATTGATCTACTACTAGTGCCTATTTGGTATTTTATATTTTAAATAATAACTAGATTATAGGTAGAGAAACAATTGGAAAGATAATAAAAAAAGACAACAAAGAAATTCCTAGTTAGAACCCTAATCTTCCCCTGCCCATTGTCTGCTATGGTAGCGAATCGTGGACAATGGCGAAAGCGAATAGAAACAGAATTGATGTCTTCGAACTTTGAACATGGCGCAAAATATTCAGAGTTGCTTGGATAGAGAAAAGAACTAACAAAAGTATCTTAGAGGAAATTCAGCCCAACTTCTCTCTCGTGGATCAAATGCTAAAGAACAGGCTTAGATACTTTGGCAACATAATCCGCAGAGATGGTAACAATTTAGAAAAGACGATCATGTTGGAAATGCTAAAGGAACTCGGCAGGTCACAGCTTCGGTGGATGGACAGCATATCAAGACACCGACACAAGCTCGATTGTTCTGGTTATGAAGGCACAAGACAGAACGGGATGGAGGGGCTTTGTTCATATTATGATCACTAGGAGCCGGAAAAGTCTCAATGGAACTTAAGGAATGAACAGTTATGCACACAAAAAAAACTCACCGCTGCTGAGGGTCCTAAGTCACGCACCATGTTCCTTGTTATTGTTTTTCCATTTCAGTAATTTTATATTTTTAAAATTTTGGTTTTGGGATGGTGTAGATAGTACTTTTACTTTTCAAGCACCAAGCTTGACTGACTATTTTATCATGCTTCAGCTTGGGTGCAGAATAGATGACCATGAAAAGTTGTTGTTTCTATGTTGAAACCATAATTTTACACATCTTTTGGTTAGATTATATTCAATTCTATGGTGTTAGTACTGTCGAAGGCTTGTCAGATTTTTATTTTTTAAATACTTTCGTATGTTTGACTGCAGTATAGATTTTGTCCTACAATGCTGGAGTTGAGTTCATTCAGGTGTAACTAGGGTGCGTTTGAGTAGAGTTAACTCCCCTGTAAGTAAAAAATTGTGGTTTGGGGCTGCGTTAGCACCTGAGTAACACCGAGTAAACTTCAAATCACATTGGAGTACAGAACAAAAATAAGATAAACCAAATAAGTACATCAAATAATCGTAGTACGTATAATGTCCACAATCATAAGTCAGAACTAATAAAAGCTTACCGACTCCACATTTTGGCCTCCGTATGAGCAAGTGTGATAATACCAGCACCATCAGCGGTGACACAACAGGCCTGAACATCGCCTCTATGGCCTGGACTAGCAATGCGATGTACCAGACTGAGATCAGTCCGATGATCATTTATGGTCACACCATAAACTTCAACGCTGTTGTTGCGCATTGAACATAGGCACTAAATCAAAAAGTCAAATAACTACTTCAAATTTCTACACACAAGATTTAATGTCAAATAAAAAGACGTATAAATTTACTTGAATTTTTGTAATATTTTCTGTTGTACTGCTAATTTGAATGTCAACCGCTCTTAATTGAGAAGGCACTAGAACTTCAGCAACTTTATGAAACTCGTCCGCAACAGTCCAGTCCAAGGAATCCGCCTCTCCCTTTCTAATAAACAAATAATACTTCTGGTGACCACATTCTTGTATTTGAAAAAAAACAGCAAAAAACAAATAGGTCACTCACTTGCTCATTTTCTTAAGTTTTTTCTTGTATCTCTTCTTTGATTCCTCTTCATTTAGCAAAAGAAATATCTCTAATTTCTTTTCTAAAGTCTGGAAAAAGCAAACAACCCTATTACTCACAAATAAATTCAAAAAGACCTGCAATATTTTGTTATGCAAAAAATAAATATGGTAAAAGATCCCAAACCAGGAGTTGGGTTTACCTGACAAGCTACGTATCTTCCACTTAGATCAATAGACATTCCAAATATTCGCTTCACACTGCTACGTCTAACAGAACCTGTAAATTCAACAGAAACGATCGAACTCAACTCCTGACTATCATTATCCAATCGGGACTTTTTCTCCAGTACATCTTGCTCGGTTTCCTAAAACAATTTTAAAATTTGGAAAATAAAAACCTATCAAGAATCATCTGCTGAATTAGATACTTTCATTATTTAAAACCATGTAGTGTTTCTACCAATTATAAATAGATTGAGATCAGAACTAAATGGTTTAGTCTAGCGGTTAATGTACTGCGCCCCTGTGGTAAACGGAATGTACATGATGTACTGAGTTACAGCACACTAGTTGTGAATAACTACGTTTGAGTCCAGAAGAACAAGACTCCTTTAATCAATCTTTATTTAGACCCGATATAAGACCTGATAGAAAAAAAGTAGCAGTTAATCATAACATTTCATTTTCAAAATATTTATTGCTCTATAAAATGGTGAGCTGTAAGATAATAGGGGCAGAGGAACAAAAGTCAGGGGCGACGAGAGTCTTATTTTAAACCGTTGTGTCCAAACCAAAGCTAAAAAAAGTCCGGGGGTCAAAGCACATTTTTGCGCCTAACCTTGTTTTGGCGTACCTATAAAGTTTTTCTGGTCCTCGAGGCCAGAATGTGACTCCAATCAACCAATATCTCATATTTAGATTCTAAAGATAAGTGCATTTCTTTTAATGTGATACCAAGATTCCAAGAGCCATGTGTTAGCCTCTGGGACTTGGTAAATAGCATCCAGTAGTTTTCAGAGCTATTTGAGTAATCCTTACAGTCAGCATGTGGCTCCAATCAGCTCTTAATCTCATTTTTGGATTCTAAAAACAATTTTTTATATCCTTTTAATGTTATTTTATTGGGTTGTCAAGGTCCCCAAATATGTCTATACGGGTTCTGAGAGCTATTGGAAGCTATTTTACAGGTTCCAGAGGCTAAACCATGGCACTAGAAGTTAGTAAGCCAATTAAAATGATACACGACTTATCCTTATAATCTAAGTATGAGATATTGGGCTGATTGGAGTCACATCCTGGACCATTTTAGCCCTGACCTAGCACCATTAGTAAATATTTTTCCTGTTTACTAATGGGTGTCAGGAGATGTATTACATTTATGAGGAAGCAAATGTTTCCTTTTATGTCTGAATTCATTTCTATACATGTTCCCACGCTTCTGGCTAAATGGACCACTTTGGCCTTGACCTAGCACAATCAGAAAACAGTTTTTCAGTTAAATATTGGTGTCAGGAGATGTATTAGCTTTAATTCTACAACGTTTAAGTGCATTTATATGGAACAAAAAGTTTCTATTATTTATGTCTAGATTCAGTTTTATACTATTTTCAAACACTTCTGACTAAAAATTATCTATGACATCATAAGTTGACCTTGAAAAGACGTTTTTCTTGTAGATCGGGTACAATTCCTATTAGCTCGTAATACATTATTGGGCGCTATACTGCTTGATAATATCAGGAATGGGAAATGACCCAGTCAACAATACTCTGAATGGCCAACAAGTGGAACAAGTTAAGAATTTCAAATATTTGGGAGGAACAATTACATCAAATGGAAGATGTCAAGAAGAAATTCGAACTAGAATAGCAACGACAAAGACAGCGTTTACAAAGCGAATAGAACTTCTAACCAAGAGTCTTCAAGTAGAAACAAAGAAAATGGTGAGAAGACACTAATCTGGAGCATGGTTCTGAGACGTGGACACTACATGAAAGCGATATGAAGAAAATCGAAGCAATTGAAATGTGGATTTGGAGAAGAATACAGAAAATCTCATGACAAGATAAGAAGACAAAATGTACCTCCTAAATACAATTACCAAGCGTAAGAAAAATGGGATGAGTCACATATTGAGAAGAGATATCCTACTGAAAACAGTCATTGAAGGTAGACTTCTAGGAAAAGGAAACCCAAGGAAAAACATGTTAACGGATTTTTTTAAGATTGTCATATGCAGATCTTAAAGAATTGGCACTTAATAAGGAACAGTAGAATCCATAGACATGGCAGAGAACAGATATATAGATACTGCTTGATTTTAGGGATATTAACTGATTAACATGTACAATATCGGCTGACAGTGTCAGTAGGTGATTTTATAATGATGGACATACTTAACTTTATATGCCAAAACAAGGTTCACCTCACTGGATGCCGGACTAAGCTCATAGAAACCGCCAAATCTAGTTACATTATATCAAATAGACTTAGTTTTTGGGTCTAGGCCAAGTCATAGTCTAAAATATTAAATAGGTACCAGGTCAAGGGATAGCCGGGTAACAGTGCAAACCGAAGAATTGTCTCCATTATCTACTAATACAAATCAGAAATATTCATTTCTTTAATACTGCGATATTTCTTTCTGTTAAGATACTTATTAAGGTAATCCCCGGATACCTATCCCTTCTAGGTAGACGAAAAGCAATATCTTCTTGAAACATAGCCTATGTTAGTCCGAGTTTCTATGAACTTATCTCTCCATTGTGTTGGTCACAATTTATGGTTAAAGGGGACGACCCCGCCCGTGATTTTGTTCCTCCTACCCCCAGCTACATAATTTTAAAGAAAGAGATCCAAAATAAATTAAGCTACCCAAATAATTCAGCATGAGCTCATAGTTAGAATCTTGATATTACATACATTTCAGAAATGACATGTCGATACCTCCTGAATAAAAAGCCAGGTTCTTACCGCTTCAGTGTACATCAATTTCCACAATCGAATGTCTGAATCAGAGGAGCCAGTAATAAGAAGAGTGTCATTCCTAGCTAGCACAAAATCCCAAACAGGGGCTGGATGTCCGGTGAGCGTTTTGAAACAGTGTTTTGTTGAGAGGTCCCACAATTTAATAAGAGTATCCACTGAACTGAAATAAAATAGGATGAAAAAATTAAGCATATTACTATAACAAAATTGTAAATAATTATTTACAATTTTGTTCATATTCCCAACTTCCATGTAGTAAAAAATGAAACAAAAGATTCATATTAATTATTAACAATGTGAGTCAACTTTAAACATTGATAATTTTGATATCCGTACAATTATACTATAATTTCAAACACAATAAATCGAAAATTTGTTATCTCTAGTTATATGTCGATTTCTATTAGAAAAACACATCTGTGATTAAGGATTTATTTCTGTCTACAATATTGGTCCCGTGTCGTCACAGGCTGTGTTGCTCAAATTCGATGCAACCGATTGGCATAACATTTGGTAATTTAAAAATAAAATTAACAATGTTGATTCACATTATTAAATATTTTTCTTCAAAAGATTCTCTTTCACAATCTTATAAAAACCTTATTTTTATATAAGTACTGGAACATTTTTTGTGTGACTGTGACATAGTTCTAAGTAATTAGTTTTGTTAAGAAAAAAAATAGTTTAAATATTAACTTTTGAATATGACATTTTGTGGTTTGCCTGGTGATGACATCATAAATCTAGGTTAACTAAGCCTCCAAAAGTACAATAAATTATCACATCTTCAGAATTACTCTAAAATAGCAGTCTTTACTGACAATAACAATAAAACTAATATTTTGGCGCAAACATAATTTAAACTAGTACGAGTATCAGTAAAATATATACAAGGAATCTCAATGAGGATGAAACTGAAAATCACAATTGAATTTAATTGAAACTTTAAAATAGGAATTACTTAAACAAGACACTGAAATTGATTACATACCAAAATTAAAAATTTCAATAAAATTATGATTTTTATCTAAATAATAATTTGTGCTTCACAATTCTATTCCTTTTGGGATACCCTGTTTGTACTCTTGCCACATCAATAAGATATGAGGTTCATACCTGCTGACTAAAATATTCTCTTTAACAATTATATAAACTTGAGTAACAATGCCTTTGTGACCTTTCAGTCGATATCCTGACTCGCCAATAAGATCAGAAATGGTAATATCTGTGTCCTGAAAAGTAAAATTAACTTTTTGTTGAAATTAAGCTATAAGCATAAGAAAAAGTACAAGCACACAGAGTTATGCTACTATTAAGTCCTGTTTGTTTGGTTTCACTTTCCTTAGGTCACATAATGATCATCTAAAATATGAAGTTTCATCAAAATAGCCAAAATGTAGGTATACTTGAAAGCAAACAAATGTTTAATCTTTTTCTTAATGTCATTAATTATTTTTGTTTATATCACGACAATAAAGAATTTGTTTAAAAAACTTTATTAAAATAATTGCCCAATTGGAATTATGAAATGTTAAATCCAAAATTCTGTTTATAAAGAATTGCTAAGAGCTCAAGATTAGTCTTCATTTTATGGAATATTATTAAAGAATTTGGACAACAAGATACCTTTGAACCAGACACCAATCTATCACCATTAGGCTTTGAAAAATGAATTGCAGTGACATCAGCAGTGTGAGCTCTATAAGACGTCACTAGCTCTCCTGACCAGGCTTGGAATACTCTTATCCAACCGTCAGCATAGCCAGCTGCTACTTGTAAACCATCAGGAGTTGAAGTCCAGCCGACATGAGTAACCAAAGTTTCAGCCCCAGAAAAACTAGAAACCTTTCAGAAAATGTATTTATAAACAAAAATGTACTTACTTTACATATCAAAGCTAACAAATAAAGTTAAGTTGTATTTTAAAATTGATGCTTATATTTTGCATTTCATAAATTCAAATTAGCAATAAGAAAAAGCAAATAAAATGAACAATATGTAGAAGCAATTCAGAAAGAGTGATAGGCGTAATATATGATATCTTTCTTTATTTACCTAATTACATTTTAAATGAATAAATTTTTAAAACTGCTTTAATTTTGAATGATAAAACACCTAGTTGTTATGAACAAATCTAACATGAGTCATTAGTTACACAAGACGCCCATTGCAGCTTCGCTTGCAAAATTCTTTCTCATGTTACTCTGGATCTCTTTAACCTCTTTAAAAGTGGAGTCCATACTGGCACGTAACTGTAGCACCTTCTCAGCCAATTCCTTTCAATCAAAACACTTTCGTTTTTGACATCTTCTCCATTTTCCATTCTTGGGCATTTGTTGCTATAATTGCCCACCAATCTTCTATTACATCCATCTTCATTTTCCAGGTGTTAATACTTTTAAATTATTTTACACAGAAGTACTTTTTGCCACGTACTTAACACATAATATTTAATACTGAAAAAATCAATATTTTTTAACATGCAAGGGTGCGCATAGCTCTGTTTAAAAAGAAAAATATCCACTCAATTGAGTGATAGATCCATAACTTTTTCGATGGTATAGTGACCAGAGATAAGTATCTTGACAGGTTACTTAGTTTAACCTTTGATTGAACCTAATGATGTATGGATGCAAGATGGTGGATCTCCCCACTATTCCTTACCTGTCCGGAATTGGTTGAACAAATTTTTGAAACATGGATAGGTAAATGGGGTGCAATGGAGTCGCCAGGAAAATCACCTGACTGACCTCACCCTTTGTGATTATTCCATACGTGTCGATTCACAGGGCAATATTCGAACAATCCCAGAACTAAGGCGATCAATAGAGCAACAGTTTCAACTTTTCAATGGTGTCAGAAAATGGTGTCAAGCAATTGCATATTCTGTTGTCAAAAGATGCCAAACTTGTATTGACAATGAAAATTTATTGTAATCGTTACGTAATCACTTTTAATCAATTCATTTTCATGTTATGATGCATTATCATCATGTATTATAAACAATATTGTCTTAACCTTTCTTATACGCGTCCCTGCATGATAAAATGAAAATTTGTTGTGAAATTGCACTTAAAATTCAAATAGCTAAACTACTATTTAATCATTTATAATATAATCTGTATTACGTATATCATATGCCAAATGTTACATTAACTAATTTTAGTCAATTTTCAAGTAATTTTATCGAATGACTTTTTTAATTACCTTCTGTTTACAGAAGGTTAAATAAAATACAGAAGACTAAATGAAAAATAATCTTTTGTTAGCAAAAAAATTATCAAAATAACATAAAAAGACATGAAATATTTAATTATTACGAGACAAAAAGATAATAATATTCAACAACTATCAATAACAGAAAAAATGATTTCAATCACTGTCATTGAAAGTAACAGATACGTGCACCTTCCGTCCCCTCTTCTTTGGTACCTGTAGAGCAGCTTCTTCGGTTGTTGATAGATCAGGTTGACATTTCACAGGCAAACCACAGCTACTAGCGATGTCCTAGGTAGCCGGCTTTCTTCAGGGTATCTTTGAGGCAATCTTGAAGTGTGTTCTCACCCACAGGTATATCAGAAAATCCATTAATCGTAGCTCGAAAATAAAAAGGCTTCGACAAAACATCCATTTTCTTGTCTCGAATAAATTGAACATACTTTCCAAAACAAACTCGATTAAATCGTCCGGCAATCCCTCTTCCTTCATGATGATAAATGCGCTGACGAGTGTAATTTCTCTATTTATATTAACAGTATGAACTCTATTCATTAATCAACATTCTTATCATTCTCGACTCTATACTGTCTGGTATTTAGTAGAAAATTTAGATAGATATTACGTAATCTCAATTTCGTGAGATTATATAGTAAAACTGAAAACTAAATGAAATCATCTAGAGCATACACCAAATTAGAAGATTTAATGAATATAATTCAACCGAAACAATTGAATATTGACTAAATTTGATAGTACCCTCGCCGCCTGGTTAAAATCCACTGCCTCTCGTGCCTTCGGCACCTGAGATTAGTGTCGTTTAATCACGGCAGCTCGGGTACTAACTATTACACTTCTAAGCAAACTAGTTACAATTGATGATTATAAATGTGGAAATATTTAGGGAAATAAAATCCATTCATAAATGGCACGAATGCTTGTTAATCTTAGCAAATTTATATCAATAACTATGTCTTAGCATTAAATTTAATTTAGCAATGACTATACGACTAGCAATTATTGATATTAGTAGATATTTTACTGATTTACTAGATAGTACTGCTATTAATACATATATATTACCGATATCACTAGATAATTTTAATCGACCTAATTAAATGTTACTCTACATGACGTGTATACTATCGATCCTCAATATTGTATAGCATCTCAAAGATAAATCATTAAAATATCTAAACATTTGTTATAGCTACATATCTCTAGGCTACTTACTTTTACAGACATATTTTAATGTTAAGTTACACAGAGCGTCACCCCATTTCTTTTGAGTGTTCCAATTCATTTCCACACATCCCTCAATTCCGCGACCATTGTCTGGTTGACCTGACGCCCAAATTTGATAAGATAAAGGCATCCCATTGGACCAAGTGAATTCTTGCTTGTCATTTCTCACGCCTCCAATCCACAGTCTGTGCCCATTACTCTCCTTCCATACTTTTTCATTCTCCTCTTCATCGCTTATCGATGAAAGGTGGCCACCATTTTTAATATAACAAAAAATGATTTATTACGTAGGTCCAGGCCAAACTATCGACCAAACATAAAATTTAGCCATTAAATATAGCCCGAGCCTAATACTGAAGAGCGGCTTTATTATTTCCAATAATTTAATAACCATTTTCAAATGAGTCATTGAATAAAATTTTCGAGTATTTTAAAAGAAATATAATGGCCACAGTTTATTCTGTCCAAGAACATTAAATGCTACTTTATTTTATTACCGCGATAAAAATAATATTTATGTATGGTACATTTATGCATAAAATAATAAAGGAATTAATTCTTGTTCTTACTAGTTCCATTAATAGCAGGATGTCTTTGCTCTAACAAACGTGCTTTTAGAGAGCATTTTCTTAAAATTATTATTCCATTATTTAGAAATTCAACTGTTGCTCCAGCCATATTGAATTTTAAAAGTAAATGATCGATTAGTAGCTGTCTGTTCGAAGGTAGTGCTGTAGAAAGGAATACAACAGTATATGGGCAACGTTGATAAAATTGCAATTCTGTTGAATGTTTATGATCAGATATTATTCTGGATCTTATATTAAAGCCATCTTCAGCCATTATAAAGTTTTTTGATAACTTTCCAAGAACAGGGTTGAAGATATATCCTCTGTCCATTTTTATGAAAATGTATTTTTCTCCAGAGATCTTCATAAAATTTTGAAAATCATTGTTGGCATCTCCAATTGATTTATAATAGATTATAAATATAAGAATGATTTGATTTGTATCCGATGCTCTCAGGTCAACTTTCACACCCATAGGAAGGTTTGGTCGACTATTTTTAACGACAAATGAAGCTGGAATTGACATACTTACTAAGCTGTCACAGAATTCAAATCCCAAAATATTACAGTATTTCAATACTGGGCATTTCAAATCTCCAGCAATAGAAATACTATTTATTCTTAATGGATCAACGCATTCTCCAGTGATTTCCTGAAACTCGACACCATTACATGTTGCAACTTCACAAAATGATAAATTTCCCAATTTCATAACTTCTTTGTTTTTACACACTTCTAGTTTTCCTTGGATATAAAAAGCTGAAATAGAAAAATTTATATTAATTTGAAGTGAATTACATACAACGAAATTCATATTATAAAGCTATTTGTTACTCAGTAATAACGTTATAAATTTCAAAGACAAAAATGGTATTATGATCAAATATTGTACCAATGAAACGTGTAATATGTTATAAAAGACAATAAACCATTTATACCAGAGCCATATTGATTTGTCTGTTGGATCATAAACTTACATTGATGAGCATATACTTGAACTTCACATAAAGTCAGTTGATTTCTTCCATTTAGTTGAATTGTGACATAACGTCCAATTGCTTGACAATCCAGTTGTATAATCTGCCCAGTAGTGACATTTTTATCGTAACTTGCACATTCTTTGTTGTCAGTATCACTGCTACTGCTGTTTGACACCTTGAACATACAAAACAGAGTAAAATTATAAAGTAATGAAATGACTAAGTAAAGTGAAACTTTAAAAAATGAACTAAAATAGGTATTTAAAAAATAGATCAACCAAGAATTCATAAAGCTGAAGTTATATGCCACAAACAAATAAAACGAAAAAGGAAATTATAGAAGATTGATGACTCATCATTTACTAGATCTTGAATTAGTAAGTATATTCTGCACATACAATGGTGAGTATTTTTCATACATTATCAATTTTGTATTATCATATTATAAAATGATATTTAGAAACTTTATTACTCTTTTATACCTTGTTTAATCATATAAATAAAATCTGCTAATACATACCTTTGTAAATTTCAATTCAATCATAGTCTTGTTTTAATGATCAAAAATACAATTCCTGATTTTAAATCCATTTATTGAAAATTCTTTTTTTTAATATTTTTATTCTATTTTTTTTAAAAGCCACATCAAATACAGTTAGGAAACTTTTGAATATTATTTGTACATACATAGTACATAGTATCTACCAAAAAGACCTTATATTATACTTTTTAAATCATTCTAGAACAGATTTTATGGTTATGATATAACCATAGAAGTCCATTTTACTCCCTAAACTATAGACATATTATGTGTATAGTTTAGGGAGTAATATGGACTTCTATTTATATTTTAATGAATTTTGTTTAAAATGTGGTATATAAGATAAAAATTTCACTAAATGGGTTTTAATGGTATTTCCAAAACTACTTCAAAACACTATCTTTTCAGACATAAATAAAAGACGAGTATTACCGATAACAGAATTCGGCTTTATTCAACATAGAATCAAGCAAAGCATACTAAACTAAATAACAGCACACAGTTATACAGGGTGACAATAAAGTAACCATACAGTTAATGTAAAACAGACTCTAAGCTATAGGTGTACAGAGAACTGTGTGCTATCATCAGCTTAATTGACT
>JAUYWI010083297.1:0-12979 GCA_034780595.1 Parotoplana pacifica
GGCACATAAAGTGTCTGAGTATCGTACCAGCTGGGCACCTACCTTTGGGCATCTTCTTGCCACCACTTTCGGCACCTTTAGCTTAACAGTGTGTGACAAGTTCTGTCCATGTCTGCATTTGTTTGATCATTTAATGCAAGTAGTTTACGAAATAAATCAGAATGGAGTACTTTTGTGGAAGGCTAGTGTATTAATTTCATCTCAATCCATCATTTTTACCTATGTTAGTTTTACACATTTTCAAATAAATACCAAATTGTTAGATTCATGGTGGTTTCAAATGCAACATCAACTTTAAAGAAAGTTATATTTCTCTATGCTACTTGGTTTATCATAAGTACTCAATATTGGGAAATAATTCACACATTACTTTGAATTAATTTATTTTATAAAATTGTAGGTATAAATAATTGTCAGTTAATGACAAAATAACTTCATTGTTATCGTGCTATCTCACTTAGGTGACACTGGCATGCTGTATTTATGGTTTAGATATTGATATGATTATGTTGTAACATCATTATTTATCTTACAGAACTTTTTAAGTGTGTTTATGAACACCTACATTGTCTGTCATATTAAAGACCTGATTGTTTTAATCGAATACCAAAAATGGCAACACAATGATTTTGGAGCAGAAAGTCATCTTCTGTCATTGTGTTGTCATTTGGCAACAGTGCACTATTATTGGTGAGTTGCAAAAATTCTGCACATTTCATTGAGAATTTAATCTTTTCTCAATCAAATGCATAGAACTTATATAGAGTGTCCCGTTAATTATTGCGTTATTATTCTAAACCAAACATGAACAAATTACATCAACATTTAATATTTACAATTATCAAACTGTAATAATATATGAACAAAGGTACAATTTCAAAGAATCCCATTCACGTCCATCACCATTTGGCAATAATCAAGATTTCTAAATTCCTTCTTAGTATTGGTTGTGTAGACTTAAATCTGGTTGAGGTATTAAATTTATGACCAGATGTTGTTCCACCAACTGGGCTTTATGGTGTCTCACATTGTCATGCATTATGTAAATTCTTTCTGGAGTTCAGATTATCCAAAAAATACGTCATTCAGCATATATTGAGCCTCAATCCAAAAGGGACACCCTATAGTATAGAAGTTATTTGTGCTAAAAATTTAAATTACATTTCACCAGTTAGGGGTGATAAGGAAGTTATTGGAATATCTCAATAAAGTCTGGAATAAACAGAATTTTATGAAAAGAACTGATTTCTTTTGATGATGTAAGAATTTAGTTCATCACCCTTCACATATTCACCAGAGCTAAAACCATGTCACTTCAGATTTTCACGATAAACTATTATCCCAATCAATATGTTGTGTTCTCTCATTCATGTCACGTTGTGTTAGCCTTAACTCTACTATTGATGGATAAGATTCTTAAGACTCTTAACCCATTCTGATGATAACTTGAACAACATTACTGAATCAAAATATGCAACGTCATGAATATAGAAGCACCATGAGTCACCAATGTGGATTAAGAACCATCGAGGATCACCTGTCGATAAAGTACAAGCAAGGATCACCACTGTTGATGAAAAACAATCAAGTAATCATCACTGTGAATGAAGGATCACCAAGAATCATCACCATGGATGAAACACTACCAAGGATCATCCCTAATAATGAAGGACTACTAAGAATCACTACTGAGGGTTGATTATTGTGAATAAAGAGCCACCAAAAGTCACCTACTAGATGAAGGATCACCAATAAACAGGTCATCACTGTGGAGAACTATCAGTAAGAGTCATCACTGTGGATGAAAAGCCACAAAGGGTCACCGCCATGAATAAGGACAATTGAATACCACCATGGATGTAGGACCATTCAGTAATCCCTACCATCGATGAGACTACCAAGCGTCACCACTCAGTATAACCATAATAGTTACAAAATCATGGTTTTGCCATTATTTGGCAACAATAATAAAAATCTAAAAATATCATTTTTTTAAATTTCTTTAAAATGCAAGTTTTGGGTTTTAAATCAGCTAAAAATTACTACAAATGATATTTTTTTTACAATGTTTGCCTTAATTCATTAGTTCTATGGATTTACAATGTCTAATTAGTTGCAGTGATTTTGGGCAAAGTTCAACCTCCCCTTTATCGTATTTTTCATCAAAGTTTGCTTCCAGAAAATGGTTACAAAATTTCAGCCCAATCGATCCACAGAACAGGAAGTGATTATTAGTGAAATTTCTTCTAAATTTGAAATCAACATTTCTACGATGGCCCATGTGATAATCTGTTATCTGAAATTAAGGTCTCGCCCAAAAATAACGAATTTAAAGAATGATTTATTGATCTTGTCAGTCAAAGAATAAGTAACAACAAAGATGAATTACAGCACTGAAAACATAAATATCAGATGTCAACAATTATTATCTTATTGTGTACACAGAGCAACATATTTTTGATTATTTGAAATAGCGATGCTTCATAAGTATCAATATATATTATTTTTACAAAAATAAAAATGATTATAAAAAAAACTATCATCTAAATAATCAAGCATGTGATTGCAACATTTAAAAATGTGGAAAATTTTACGATTTCTACGCTGATGCGCCGCCAAAAAAAAAACCAAAACCATAGAAAAATCCGGTAAAAATCACATGCTTGAATGATGCAAATATTGAAATAAAATAGTTTTGTAATGTAAAACAATAACATCTAGATTCTCACTTCTTACAATAAACTAGTCAACCTCTCAGAATTAATAAAAACTACATATGTTGCAAGAAGCAAACCTGATCAAAGAATTTTATAAAAATATCGTCAAATAGGCAATTGATTGGCAGAGAAAAAAATTTCACTCGACTTTTACAAAGACCAACATAATTAAAAAAAGATAATATTAAAACTATGCAAGTATAACAAAGTGTACAGATTTAGGCAATATATTTACATGATTAAGATTCGGTATACTTTGGAATATTATTATCAGAAAATAATAATACATAATAAAATAATTCTGTCTTCGAAATGTATACTATTTATTTACGTAGTACTATATAGATAGAATAATGTCTTATAAATAATTTCTCCAAACCTACAGAATTAGGTAGCAGTAAACAAAATAGAATAGGTAGGTACATAAAATGAAAATCCCAATATTGGCAATTAAAATGATCGTGGGGCAAGAATAGATAATCAGATGAAAGAAGATAATTTAAATGGCACCAATAAAGAATAATATGATTAATATAGTACAATTCGGAACAAAAATCAGTTATTTACAAACAATTAAAAACAAATCGAATTATGTAAATCGTTCTCATACTCTTTTGACCAACATAAAGCTGCCACAATCAACAAAGCTACCATCTCTAGTCTAAGCTGTGTTTGTATCACAAACTAATGTTTTATTATCGGTAGACAATCATCCAACTTTCTCCTCCGTAGATTTTCATTCGCTCAGTGTAGTTCAACATGAAATATCACATTGTCAACATTACATAGATTATGTAACTATACATGACTTTGGATAGTCTTTTATAGAGCAACAGTATATAGCCACCTTAAAATTGTTAAAAAGTACAGGTAGCATGAAACTGGTTATTTCACAGCTGATGTGGAACTATGGGGGCTGTTTTGATTGGAAGAACTTATTGGAGGGAGTAAAGACGGTTGACTGCTCGAGTTTACTGACGAATGGCGGAAGAAAGGAGAGAAGGAGGATTCTGGAGAATGGTGAGGCGACGTTGACTTCTGATAGATGAGGTCCTCAACTAAAATAAAATAAAAACACCAATTTTACTTCAAGGTGACAAAAATTGGTTTGTTTCACTAGTATTCATTTACTACTAATGGTAGTAATGATGAACTATCCAGTACCTAATTAGGTGTCCATTGTTTAGACAAACTCATAAATGACGTCATAAACCAAATGACATCCTTAAAGCAAAATGGTTAATTAGTTTTAAGAAAAGCTGCTTCGTTAAAGTACGCCGTGTATATTTTAGGTTTTGGTAAAGCAGTATTCTCTCTAACATTTTGATCAGCTGAACGGAATCCCAGTTCATCACATTGAATAGAAGAATAAAATGGCTAGAAGAAAAAACCTACATCTAGTATAAAGTTTCTTTAAAATTAGGTACCTAATGCAAATACATACTGTTGACATAATGATGCTCAAATATACTTTACAAAACAAACAACACAATTTCCTATACATTCTCTGCAACATCATCTGCAAGTAATTATTAAAACAAAAAAAACACCACCAGATAGATTAACAACTTCAAATTTAGTTTTTTAAATTAAATGTGACCCCAAAAAGCTAAAGGTTATTGATTGCGTTTTCCTATATATATATTAGTATACATAATCTTAGGTAGACCTTAGTAGTCCTTGGTAGATGGCTATATGAGACTGAGTTTTGATATTACTTCCTACTTAATTTATTCTACAATTATCAGAAGATTTGTATGCCTAACTTGATTAGTTCCTATTAGCAAGGCCCATTAAATCAACTAAGTGACGTTTTGTAAAAATAAAACACATTTTACCAAGTACTTAAGTACATACAAATACAGGGTGAGCCAAAAGTCGGTATACACTACATAGTAAAGTTTGAGAAAGTTAAATATAGTTCCATAAGCTTTATTTTTTCAAAAACACAAATTTAAATAAATATTGGTTAAAATTAACAAGAAACTATTTTAAGTATTCAAATTGCTATCCATTTTGCTGAATACACTCTTCACACTGAGCTAAAACACTTCGGAAAACATTTTGACACAAATCTACATTTTCATAGATTCTTCAAAAGGAATCAATGATGAATTCCCTCATTTCATCAATGGTATGAGGCAATCCTAGATTAAACACCGTTTTTGACAACACCCACACAAAAAAGTGCATGGGTGTAAGTTAAGTTGGAGCAACATGCTACCCCAATGACCAATTCATCTATCTGTATATGTGGCATCTTCTAGATATTCTCTGATTTTTAAATGCCAGTGGGGAGATGCACCATCCTGATGAAAGTGGATTCTATTAAAGTTTGGTTGAAGTTGAAGCTGGGGTAGAACTGTTGTTTATAATGGTTTAAATGGAGATATTTAATTTGTATTTAACTTTCTCTGCATTTATAATGGAGAGTATACTAACTTTTGGCTCACCTTGCATGTACGGAGTGGTAAATTACGATAAATTGCTTACAGTCTAACACTGTGTCCGCCAGCTCATCAGGAAGAACCTTTCTGGTCGAAAGATCTGAAAATTTATCATCAGCTATCGTTTGACCTTCAGCTGGTAGAACTTTGTACTCGCCATTTCTATTAGAAGTAGCTGGTGCAGCAATTTGTTCGCTACCATGTAGCAAATTTTGATTGGACGAAAAGCTTTGTTCCCCTCTCTGCTGGCGAATAGTCGAGTCACTAAGATGAAAGCTGGTATCCACATGCACATTTTGGTGTTTGCTATACGAAGTCGTGCTGTGAGTGAAGGTACTGGCGCTATAGTTAGATGGCTGCAGACTACTGTTGCTATGGCTACCGGGCAACGGATGGTAATTTTGATTGCGACTGACAATTCTCTGGCGCAGACCAGCTTTTACGTCACTTCTAAAAATAGATAATAGAACAAATGTAATGTAACATTTTTGTTTAAAATAGTTAAGTTTATAATAGGCTTTAAAAAAGTTTATGGATTTAAAAAATTCAACAGAGAACTTTAAGCTGCGTGATTCTTAATATGCAGCTAACCACGAAGTGTTACCTGGACAAGTGTTGCAACTGGGAAGGATTGGACAGTTCGCCTTGCTGCTGCGCGGACTGCTGGACGTGTTGTCTGACTGAACGGTGAGAGTGGTAGCTTGGCGGAGGAACCATCACACTGGAACTGGACGAGTAATTGAGCAGGCTGACCCTGGAAGCTTCCGAGACGGTGACATTGGGTGCCATTTGTTTCATCAGATGGGAGAAGTTGAGAACATTAGACTGCTGGGATGATTGGTGCTTAGATAGATGAGCAGTATCGTAACTCTCTTGTTCTGAGGGCTGTTTAGTGGGGCCGTCATGTAATGAATACTGCAATCAAATAAAATTATTGCTATTCCAAGTATTTAATATGACCACTGTGCTATACCGAATGGAACATCTGATAAATTTCCTTTAGAACAGCTGATATGATATTTATTAGTAGGTAAGACGTGTTTATCAAACACAAACATCATATCAATCATCTACTCCAAAGGAAATTTATGCAAATAACAACTTTTATAACTTATTCTAGTAACTACTAACAAGTAATAAGTTTAATATTCTAGTTAAAATATTGTTGTACTGATACCTCTAGTTTAAAATCAAACACCTAAAAATAAAATCATTTCATTCGACCTACATACATATAATTAGTTTATTTGATTAGCACGTAACGAATTTTTAAAAATAAAAAAAATATCAAAATTTTGTGGAAAAAAATCCTTTAAAATGTTTTATTTCTAATTCCTGTAGTGTGTATTCTATGAGGATGTGAAGGAGACAGACGTCCACAATGCCAGGCACTACGTAATCAATGCAGTGACTAACCACTCGATACATAGCTACACAACCATAGTGTATAGATTGGAACTGGAATTTTGGGGGTTGTTTGACTTTCGTTTTTTAAAGAGGGAACTAATGAAATAAAGAAAATGGTAAAATCTTATCGTGCTGTGAATTGTACAAATAGCATGAGGTCTTGTCTACCTGAAACTCGATTTTTCCATGATTTAAATGGCATAATAGCAGCAAAGGATCTTCATCTTTTAATTTCATTTTGATCTTAATCATGCCCCCAGGCCCTTTATAACATTTTTTCATCCTGCACCTAAGATGTGTTTTAATTCTTGTGCTATCTCATGTTATCATAATAGTTTATTTAAACTATACATAAAACTATAGGTAATAATGAAGTATCTATTCATATAGTTATGTAGTTATGAACATGCAATTAGTAACAGCTTTAATAATAATATCTCATTATGATGTTTCAACTCGCTACACATGATTGATTGTGCTGTAGTTGACTAACACATAAGATTTATTTTATTAGAAATGTAAAAAATACCAATCAAGGAATTTGAATTCTGTATCTAAATTAGCGTACTGAGACGCTAAATCTTGACCACCTATACCCACCCACAAATATATGTAAAAATGTATACTGTGATCATAATTAAAGTGTTTTGTACCTTTATCATGATAAAAGTCATATTATTTTAGCAATTAAAATACTATAAAAATTTGTATAATTTTTTTCTGACGTCCTGGGGTCTGACTAACCACCCACCTCAACGTCTCAAGACGCTAATTTAGACATCGTCCTTTCAATTTAATGATGTAAATTCAGATGTCCTCCATCTCTGTGGCTACAACTCAAAAGTGTCCCTCTAGCCTAGTAACTACATATCTCCATTTATAAGTCCCCAGTATGTGACAGTCCTATTCCTTTTGTACTGGACACAAGATCGTGTGGTCGTTATTGGCCATATTGAAGGAAAAGTTTCTCTTATTACATCTATGGACTCTCAGTCCAGTCCAGAGATAAATAATTTAAACCTAATATACAAGATTATCCATAAGTCCAACCAAGTAATATAGAAAACATGATGATTATTGACATCTCAATATAACTTTCTGCTGTCACACCATCTACTATGAAGATTGCATTCAAATATTTGTCACTCGAGCCATCCATGTGACAAGGATAAAATGAATTACCCTGTTGGTACATTGCAGGACAACTACTAGAGCGTGGACAACAAGTTATCCGACATTAGTTGAGGCACCTAACACCTGCAGATCCAATCTAATCAGACCTGAAAGAACCGAGATTGATCGGACGCCTCCAATCGACCAGCGGAAATGTGCATAGCAGAGGCCCGTATGACAACACCAAAGATATGTATTGGTATATGTATAATTATCATTTTAGATAACTAGTTTTTAAAGATTAATTACACAGGAAATTTACGCATTTATGTATTTCTAAGATCTGAAGCTTGACTTTTGTACCAAACAGTAAATTGTACTCGTAAGTGTATTTCAGTAACCAGCCTGACCCAGCTATAGACATTGAAAGAGACGTTGATTAATCTTATTTAAATGCATTTAAAAATTACTGATAGCTGATGAACTATGCACATTGTTACCAAATATAAGGAATATACCTCGCTAAAAAATATACATATTATCAAGATATAATATACATGAACACTAACAAACATTACTAAATAGATGCCTACTAGTATTATTTCTGTTGTGATAAATTTATCAAACACCTGCTAGCTTGTAGGTAGCTGCTGATACAAAATGTACGTAAAATCGACTAAGCAATATTATCCCTAACATCTATCGCATAGGTAACACGACAATCTCCATGGTAAATGTATTTCTAACTAAAACACCCATCCCATTTTGGCATTCTCTTATTACCTACTTATTGAACTATGCATAATAATACACACACACATACACACACAATGTTGATGGCCATTCGCTAACCACTAAGTAAGTTAGTATCCTTAAATGAACTCCATTTTCAAAGTCAATAAACTTAAGTGAGCAGAACTAATTTTGTACCTAAATAACTATTACATTTCAAACAAACAGACAAACCTTACAACCATAGAGTAAATATACTCTATGCCTTACAACTTTATTAGCATGACCGATTATCAATTTTAGTTTTGCATTCAAAGCAAAAAATATGTAAAAATAAAACAGAGATAAAAAACAATTAGGTCATAATATTCATTTCTATGAATTAGGTAGTTTTAAATTTTATGTAGTGAACGATTACAATGCTACTTGACAAAAAAGTACATTTTGATGTATATGTAGGTAGTTTAGGTAGGCAGCAGTACTAACCTTATTGTATGACGGGTCGAACGTGTTGTTGTTATTGTTATTAAAGAATACAGGATCTAAAATAAAAATATGGGTATCATAAAATCAGTATGAAGCGACGATTTTGTTATGATTCCTATCTATAAGGTTCTTTTATATCATAATATTATACATAAATTACATAATCAAATCTTTGCACTAAATTGGTTTCCTTAAAGTGTACCTCTCCAAGTACATTCTGGCTCTCTAGTTGAACTTCTATTGACAGTACAATAAAGTTAAATTTTCAAATAAACTTAACACTGTACAATACAGTCATATTTTCACATTATTTTGTATAGCACAAGGCCCAGGACCTTAATAGAATCTTATATCGGCGAATTCACGAAGATGTTCTGGCACAGGACAATGTTCTTAAAGCGCGTTCTTGACTTAATTTGAATTCACGATGTAAATTAGGAACACGGCTTAGAACACAGTTATGCCTGTTCCTACAGTGTTTTTATAGTTATTATTGGTTGATAAAATAAGATATCTTTTACATCCCATGCTAGAGCTACGCATCTATAATAATAATTAATATTATAGCCATATCAGTTTTATTCGATTACTCTATGGTCTAGCATCTACTGTAATTGGGTAATCTATTTACTATACATTAGTCTTCAAGGTTAATTTTAATACATCACGCATGAATCATGCGCATTGAGCCGTGTGCTACTCAGAACAATCTTTGTGAACTAAACATTAAACTAAGAACAAGCACATGTTCTACGTAGCACACAGTCTTGTGCTGTGCTAGAACAACTTCGTGAATTCGCCACTAAAAGTACGCTAATTATTCTTTAAATAATAGTAACAAATCCAATCTACTTCACAATGAATTTTATCTTATCTCTTTTTCTACGAGGTTACTGTACAAAATTCTTAGGATAAATATGGACGAGTTTTCTGAATTTGGACGATTTGAATAATGCGGACCAACCATCGCAATATTTTCAGTTGATTAGAATTGTAGATATAAATAATAGAGTAGTCGTATCTCTACAATTTTATGAAAATGTATAATTATAGTAATATTCAACATCCTATTTTATCGATATTTCTTATTGATTTATTAAAAATTTCATTCTTAGCGAAACGATAATGTGAGCTAAAGTTTTTCTGTATAATTTTATTTCCTAATAATTATTTTAAATATTAGATTTTTAAGGTTGTCAACCGGTTCGGCCTAAGGTTGTTTTTGGCTTTCCTTTTGTAATTTTGTTAAAATAAAAAAATATTATTAGGTACTTAGCTATATTTAAAAATCACTAAAAGCCAAGCAACTTTGTGTTTTCTTTGAACATTATTCATAATTATTTAGTATAATAGCTATCTATGGTTCTCTATCTTCAAGTTCTGAAGTATGCATGTATGTACATAAGTTATTGTATTCATTTTTGTATCTCTATTGATGGTTAATAATTTCAGTTTATTACAGGTTTTGCAGAGTTGAGTGACTTTTGTGATACCCTGCACATTATTACCTTCATAAAAATTTATGATGTGGATGTTTCTAATGTTGCAATGTTTGTTTAAATAAAATGACATTAGGTATATAAAAAAATAATAGAACTTGTTGGTTCCTACTGGGGGTTGGTTGGCTTGACTCACTTGGGTATGTCGTATCAATTTCCTCTAAACTTTGACACAGCAATTCACCCAGATGGAAATCATCCAGCTCCGGGGGTGGGTCCTGTGGCTTTTGGACGGCAACACTGCTCTCAGCATTTGTCTTTTTCTGGTCTAAAATAGCAAAAAATATACCTTTCTTCATAGAATTTGTTGGTCAGAAAATATGCAATCAACACAGTGAATTTGCTTGTATTTGACTGTTAATTAAAACAAATAATTTCAGACCAAAAGCTAATTTTAGACAAGCCATTCATCTTCATTTCATTGGTCAAACTCGAGCAGGGTTATTAGAACGGTACAACCACTCATTTCAACCTGTGAAAACACATCATGAGTTTAGCTAAATTTGTTTGTTTGCGTTTTCATTCGCTTTCAATGCGAATACAAAATTGGAGAAGAAATAAACATAATTTCACGGTAACAAACCAATTAATTTATGCAAGAGAAAAACAAACTTATTTTAGCTATATCTTAGAAACATGATCTGAAATAGAATGCTCTTTTTATTAAAGACAAATTTTATTGCTGGAATTAGTTTATTATTTATTTCAATAATAATTAATAAAATCTGCGTTGTGGTAATTTCAACACTAATATTATTAAACGAAAATTTATTGGAAAGTCTTGTCGGAAGGATACGTAGGTAGGTAGGCAGGTAGGTAGGTTAGTAGCAAAAAATAACTATAAATTAATTATTCAGAATCAAAACCTTGCCTCAGAAATAGTACAAAGTATGTGTGTAGGTAATAAAATTCATATTTTATTGATCAACATCGTTTTACTTTATAAATAAACCACAACTACCACCACTACTATAGCTACAACATCAATCTAGAGAGCACCAAATAACGTCACCTACCCAGCTGCTGCTGCTGCTTCTGATCAACAAGAACGTCATCACACAGCAACTGATCGAAGTCGAAATCAGACAGATCGCCAACGTCATCCACAAAATTGTCGTTGGAATTTCGACCGGCCTGCTTTGACGGAGATGCACTGTCGTCCTGCAACAAGGAAGAAAGGGAGATGGTGGAGGAATGCGACATCCGAGCCGCCGGTTGGTTGTGCGAGGTCACACAACCCAGATCGCTGGGAGTAGCACTGAACACGAATTCTGGGGTGGGAGTTGTCAGAGTGGAATGCGGAGTTGCCGGAGTAGATTTGAGCTGCTCGTTTGGACGTTTAAAAGTTTCCTGACCGATTTTGCAGTTAGAAGCGGTGATGTTATTGGTGGGCTGGTGATAGTAGGATGAGGAGGAAGATGGGTCCTCGCTCTCATTGTCCTGTTCTTCATTCTGATTGGTTGGGGAGTCTACGAGCAGTTGGGCCAGAATAAGGCCACCCGAGTTAGAAGTTGTGGTTGAATTGGGCAGCTGTGGGCTAAGCAGGTGGGAGGAGGCCAGGGCAAGACGTTTGGGACTGGGTGAACAAGACTGAGGATTAAGTTGATCCAGAGAGGCGCATCGTTTTACACCTGAAGGGATAACTAATATTTAATATTTTCGTTTTCAATCAATAGAGATTGTAAATCACTAAAATCAAATCTCCGTGCATTTAAGAATTCAAACCAATTTCATTTGTTATACAGATAATATTCGGCATAAAATAGAAATATTTTAAATCTACAACATTATACAAAGTCATTTAATTGCAAATACGCTTCTACATAACAATGTATTTACTGCAGTTTTATATTGCCTATTACAAAAACAAAACACAGATAATTATAAAAAAAGCTTCATGACGTTTCAACTTTTGATATTTCTTCAAACACTAGTTTGAGATACCTACATGGCTGTGTAATTAAATATCATTTTAATTTATCACATCTATCTCTGCAGGATGTATGCGAAATGCAAAATGAAATATTATCTAGTGAATGAAAAAATGGCAAAGAAATAATTAGTGTTTGAATCAATTCATTCAATTTTAGCAACAAAGACGATAATATGCTTTCACAAAATATTCAGAGTGATGTCTCCCAACAACAAAAGCGCGAATCATTTTGTGTATAAATCATCACGATACAGTTGAAAATGAACAAAAGCCCCATCCTGACTTCTGTCCAAGCCCAAAACCAACCCCCTGAAACCAATTGACACCTGGGAAGCAGAAGTTGGACTGCCATTAGTCGACTGACTAAATCGAACGTGCTTCAGATTGCAGTTGAATAGAATGTAAACTCTTGAGAAGAAAATATATACATACATAGTTGGTCGTCGAAATATTATGTCCATAAATGTAAGATTCCTTTGGCATGATGTGGAAACTGTTTTGTGCAATTCTACAGAATGGTAGAGTCTGCTGCGATTGGATTCCGTTGTGTATTGGTAGTCTTTGCATAAGTGAGCAAAATGAATTAGAATTTTTTAATTTAAAAACAATTATTTTATATTAATCAATCAATAAGTGGTAGCCCTG
>JAUYWI010083308.1:0-24133 GCA_034780595.1 Parotoplana pacifica
AATGAATAAAAGTTTAAGTCATCAACATCTTTTTATACGTTTTTATTGCTCTATCTTTAGTTTAAAATGTCATTGCTTTATTTTTAGTTTAAATGTCATTGATTTATTTTTAGTTTAAAATCGGGCGTTACTTAAAAAAATAGGTTGTTGCTATGAAATATCCGTAGCAACAGTTCCTAAGAGAAAGCATATCAAAAGAATGTTCAGATATAGCAATTAAGGTTTTATGAGGTCAAATAACCATAAAATCATATTTGTGTAGCTAAATAGCTTGTTGCTGTGCTATATTGGTGACCGTAGCAACAGTTGCGAAGTTTAAATGTTAAAAAAGGTTTATATGTGGTCTAATTCCCCCAAAACATGATTATGTGGGAAAATTTTATAAAAATATTTATTGGTGTCCCTAGCAATAGTTACTAAGTAGAAAGTTCATATATGGTAACTAAGCCAGGTCTCAATTGGTCAAATACCCATATAAATATAGTTATGTGGTATATTTTTGAAACAAATCCTTATTGCTATGTTATATTGGCGTCCCTAGCAACCACACAAAAAATCTGTCAAGATGCCAAATTTGGTTAAAATCGGTTGAAGAAGGAGGAGGCGAAGAAGAATCAAAATAAGAAAAAGCCAGATTTTGAGATACTGTATCTCCTAAGTTACTTGACCGAGCTTGATAAAATTTGCACAGTTGCTTACCACCAGACAAGAACCTGAACAAATTTATAAATTTCAAGTCCTGAAACTATTTCAGCTTTTAATGGGAAGGGCTCAAAATGGCCATGTTCAACGATCCTATAATGGCCACTAGGCAAGGCTGAGATTTGGAGCTAACATCCAAATTGCCATTGGCTTAGACACACCTATACATCTTACATGAATTATACATATTGAGGACTAGATAGCTGTTT
Source organism: Parotoplana pacifica (assembly GCA_034780595.1). Taxonomy (NCBI): domain Eukaryota; kingdom Metazoa; phylum Platyhelminthes; order Proseriata; family Otoplanidae; genus Parotoplana; species Parotoplana pacifica. The sequence continues at coordinate 912 of JAUYWI010083308.1, forward strand.
CTGAAATTAATATCTCTGAATATTTGTAACAATGCAATACGTTTTAAAAGTTTAACTGATCAGTTTAGAATAATTTGATCTGGCACAAATATTATAGTAGATCCAACTTTGCTATTTAGACAATACAGGGAGGCGAAGAAGTTGCACCCTATGGCGATATATACAAAATCTGATATTAAATTAAAACGGTTGTATTTTTATATAAAAACTATATTAAACTTACATGTTTATGACAGTAGGTGTTCGAATGTTCACCGTGGAGTTCAATGCACTTTTGTACTCGTTTTCTGGTGGACGTTTCAACACGGTTAAGCATGTTGGCATTGATGTTGGCACATTGGAATCGGATTGTCTCTTTAAATTCGTCGATATTTCTTGGACGTTGACAATATACGACGACAGACTTCAGATGTCCCCACAAAAAGAAATCAAGAGGCGATAAATCAGGTGAATGATGTGGCCATTCGATCACACCGCGTCTACCAATCCACTTTTCTTTGAGATCATGATTTAGAAAATTCCGCACAATGGTTGAACTGTAAGCTGGTGCTCTATCTTGTTGAAATCAGTTTCGAGTGACAACCTGCTTGTCAACTTTTTGGGGCTGACTAAAAGTTGAGTCAAAACTGCTGCTGAGGTTCCTTCATCGGTCGAATTTCTTTGTCTTCCTGGACGTCGACAATCGTGGACACTTGCACTTTCTTTAAAACGTTTGATTAACCTACCCACTGTGCCCTGCTTAATTGGACGTCCAAAGTTGAAATTAATTCCACTCTTGTGTTAAATTTTCAGCCAAGCCATCACATTAATGTACGTACACCATGTAAGACAAAAACATCAAATGATAGTTCCTGGAATTTCTGCATTTATTCCTGGAATAAGACTATTTTTAGATCTACATTTATGGATTGCATACGTCCCAGAAAAATTACCCAATTATCTTATAATAGCAGATTTTGTATATATCTCCATGGGGCGCCACTTCTGCGTCACCCTATACATATTTCTCATAAGAAATTATTTTTAACACTAAAGGTGGTATTATTTTTGATACCATGCCAAATATATTTTGACTAACAAGCAAAAGTTGCCACCATACAAAAAAAATAAATGAAAATAGCTACAGTGTATTTTTTTCAGATTTCACAAGTAAGTATTCATTGTTTGTAAAGTTAATGAATAAAATCCTTGGGGGAAGTCCCAAAGACGCACATTTTCTATTAAAAATGCATTGCTTTGACAACTGAAACTGTTTAAGTTTATGAAGAAAGCAATCTCTTGCTTACCAAAAATCCACTGTTTTTCAAAAGGCAAACAGTAAAACGAGGATTGAAATTAATAATCTTTGTTTTTATTAGTGTCTCTGTGGTCTTGTTGTTGTGTTTTGTATTGTGTATGCTTGTAGTTCTGTCATTAATATCTAGTAGTTGACCTTTATTCAAATTTTATGTGACGATGGATGTTGTTGACTGTTTTTGTGTGAATGTCATTATCAGGTATGTTTGAATCTGTAATTGTATCATCAAAACAAACAGAAAACTAGTACCTAATAACAATTTCAAATTAAATAATATCTAGGGTTTCCCTCAAAGGACGAAAATGAAGATGTTGGAGTGCAACATAATAAACTATCGTCGTCAGTACCGAAAGGTACATAATTACAAAACATGCACTGTAAATAAAATGGATCCGTATGAGGGTCCGGCGAGCTCCTATATGCGGTCCCTTAGGGTCCGTATGAGAAAGGTAGATGATCCGTATAAAAAAGGGTCCGTAATTACAATAGCTATTTTCTATACTTTGATATGAATTATTCTTAACCTAAAGCGTTTTATATTTTATTGCTCAGTGAATTTATTGTACACAAATACCTTTGCTTATACCAATCAAGTCACATTTAGCAGAAGTTGACTGAAAATTATTAGAGAAAACCGACTCAGTAAGGTACATGGAACCGAACCATTTCGATACATCTACTGGGACAAAGCAACAGAATTGGAAAAGAACAATCCACGAAGACAAATCAGCCAATTGCTGCGACAGATAATCAAAGCAATGATTATTTTACCTTCTCTGTATCTGATGAACACTCAAATGTATTTTGTATGAAACATAATTTTCCAAATAAGAATTCTTCCATAAAGTGTCTAGATTGTTCCAATAATGAAACAACCCAATTTTTTTTCAACAAGAGAATAAATTAACATACAATTTTGTTCAGTTTCTTCTTGAGACGGATAAATCAATTATATTGGTTTTCTCTAATAATTTTAAGTCAACTACTGCCAAATGTGACTTGATTAGTATAAGCAAAGGTATTTGTGTACAATAAATTCACTGAGCAATAAAATATAAAATACTCCAGGTTAAGAATAGAAAATAGCTATTGTAATTACGGACCCTTTTTATACGGACCCTAAGGGACCGCATATAGGAGCTCGCCGGACCCTCATACGGACCCATTTTATTTACATGGGATGAAAATTAAGATTTTTTTAAAATGTGTATAATAATGTTCCATTCAGACCTGGCCAGGACAGTATCAGTGCCACAATCACAACAGAATTGTTATAAGTTTGTAAATAATACAAAAGTATCTTTGTAGATACGAAGAAATATAACATCGTATCGTAGCTTGTTACATAGAATCAATGTTTTTTAAGGAACAGGATTAGCACACATTGTAGATATGTAGATATAGTTAGCTAGTTTGTAAATTATTAGGTAGCTACATCAGTAGAAGTAGAATTTTCCAGGTTGCTACATACAAATAGTTGATTTTAAAAAGTGTATTACTATGCTTTAACAGAACATGGACTCAAAATAGTGACTTAATCTATTTTTCCGATGCTAACTCACATTGGTTAAAAGAAATGCTTCGATTATTTTGATCTCTGTCGATATTAAAATGCTTTTGTACAACGTTTAGAGAAAATACAGTTTTGGGAAAATACCTATTCATCTTTTAACAACATTTTATAGTTAAGAATCGTAATTTTGCTAAAAAAACAACAAAACATTTTCTGTAGACATAGGATTACGCCATAAGTCATTGGTATACATTTGACGTAAATCGAACCTAATTATTTACAAACTAGCTAACTATATCTACAATGTGTGCTAATCCTGTTCCTTAAAAAACATTGATTCTATGTAACAAGCTATGATGTTATATTTCTTCGTATCTACAGTCCCGGACAAAAAGTTAGCAACCCCATGATATTTTTATAATAAAATGAGTAATTCCAATAAAATGTTTATTATGTGTACATAAAATATCAAAGTATTTAGAAAGACAGTTAACACTTTGTATGGCGTCCACCAGCGGCCAATCAGGCTTGTATACGGTGGGGCATGGAATCCCCCAAATTGTCGCACCCAAACAATCGTCTTGATCTTTTCTATCAGATCAGCTAATGATGTTGGTCTCAGGTTGGCAACTTTCTCCTTCATATGAATCCAGCAAATCTCAATTACATTCAGATCTGCAGAGCTACCAGGCCATTGGTCAAGCAGAGAGTATCCACCATCAGCAAAACCACTTTTGTAACCATTGCTTCACAGCCTTTGAACTGTGGGCGGATGCTCCATCGTGCTGGAAGACCGTTTAGTTGCCTTGGGGCATCCACACTGGCAGCTTTTCTTGAAAAACAGCTAAATAAGACGCTGCGGTAATTGTTGTGTTGGGAGGTACGAAGTGCAATCCACCTCGTCCACGAGCTCCAATTGAACCCCAAATCATCACTGAAGGGGAATGCTTCACCGACGGCAGGACATATCGTGGGTTATAGCGTTGGCCAACTGGACGCCTCAGAAAGCTACCATAGTTCGAAATTGTTTAAACGTGGATTCGTCACGAAATGTTGCGCGACGCCAGTCATCCAATGTCCAATCAGCATAGTGTCGGCGAAGGTGAGACGGTCTCTGATGTTCTTGGGACTCAGTCTGGGTTTACGGGATGGACGATAGACCTTCAGCTGACAGTCAGTTTGCAATCTTCTTTGGATGGTCCTACGATTTACGGTGATTGAAGGTTGTAATTTGGCCTGAATGGAAGTCGAGGTCCGCGTTGGTTCAGCAGAACACATCCATTTGATTAGATTGTCAGTTCTTTTGGTAGTGACCCGTGGCCTTCCAGGCGACTTACGAGCTTCAAATAAGTTACTTTCTCGGTGTCTTTTCAAGCAACGTGAGACCACGGACTTATTGACAAACAACAGAGTTGCAATGGCATTGCCACTGAGTCCAGCTTCTTTCCAGGAGACCATCTGAGCTACGATTTCACTTGAAATATTCTTCTTTTTGCCCATTGCTGCAACAAATAAGAGTCATAATAATTATGCATTATATACCCAGCTGTCAAAATAAATATACTATTTTGACAGACTTTACTTCTGACAGACTTTTATTCACGAAAAATAGCTATTCTGACAGACTTTATTACTTGCAGACTTTAAATATTGCATTTTTGACAATTTTGGTAAGGGGTTGCTATATTTTTGTCCGGGACTGTAGATTAGAGTGGAAGCATGTCGTGGTAGTTGCATAAAAAAACTAATCAGTTTGCAACTAAAATGATAATTTTAGTGTGATTCTTGTTTTAAATATTTTATATTTCTCTAAAAGGTACATGATAAAATAGTATGCAGGATGTAGGAATATTGTAGACAACTACCTTTAAACAAATATAAACAAATGTGTAATTTCAACAACTGGAAATAGTATATTTGTTTATATTAGAGGGGGATATGCTGAACATTTTCAAAATATTTTAAATGTAAAGCAGTGATAGATAAATATTTACATCTTAGATTGTCAGAGTTTGAATTACCATGAACTCATTTATGATTTCGTAGTTTCTTTTAAATTTATGATTTTTATTCAATTTTACAATGTAATTAGTGTTATTCGAACTTGCAAATCATTAACCGGTAGAAACAAATGATTTTGGAACAATTGTATCAGAAAATGTTCCTCTGTTTTTAGATTAATTTGTTAAAAAGTGAACGCGATTCTATTCGGGAATCCTTGGCCAATTTGTTCCAAAATTACAAGGAAGAGATTGAGAAGCTGCAACTTGCTAATAGTGAGGTGAGCCAATTGGTTGTCATAGTGGTCATAAAATGCTATTAATTTCTAGAATCGTATATGTATGTATGTATATGTAATGAAATTATAGAATGGATCCAATGTTTTAATTGCTTCCAAATTTCCTAGTTTGTTTTATCAAAAATTCCCTGAAATTTTCAGAACCCAATTGTAGTTTTCTAAGTTGTTTTTTGCACTGAGTGACCACAGCTCGAGTATGTTTTGTAATACACATGATTTTCGTTAGTCTGCATTTGCTGTTTCTGTATCAAGAGAAATTTTTAAGGAGTAGATTTGCTAGATCTACATCCAGCCCTCACCATTTAACCGGGCTTGGGACCGGCACCCATTAACCTGGTTTGGCTAAACCAGTGGCTGGTTTAAGGATGTTATTAGTTTTATTTAAATCTTATGATGATTTCTTTGATACTCAAGATCACAAAGATGTTCATGAAGCTTTCCTTAAAATCATTAGTAATAACAATTTTGATTTTATTAATTTTAATGGACTTTCTGAAACTACATACATTTGCTCCAATTGTTATTCCTTTTTGGCTAGTGATGAACACTTTATTTTAATTACATCATCAAACAAATTCATGATATTGACACATTAATACTTTTTGTCAACAAACTTATAATAATTGACAAATATATACACAACATTCTAGCACTTATAATACTCTCAATTTTCCAAGAACAGATTTAATAATACTGGTTCTGATACACTTACTAAAAACTGCAGTAATGTAGTTGTTCCTAATTTTATATCTTATAATAACCACAATTATGATATTTTTGGTATTATTTGTCATATTGGTTTTTCAATCAACCATTTCTTACAAAAGATATATGCATTGTTGGTAAAAATGTATTGATTCCATCATCACTAAAGTCATATTTGATCTGCCTTTTAATTCAACTAGTGCTTTTTAACCTTTTACATTTTGAATAATAACTAGACTATGGGAAGAGTGATGGTTTTTTACACATAAATCTGGTTAAAACTCACTGCTGAGGGTCCTATGTCCCACACCATATTTCTTGTTATTATTTTGCATTTTAACTTTTTAACATTTTTCATTTCTGACTGGATTGTACTATGGATTTTGATTTTTGGATTTCAGATATACAAGATAGTACTTTTAATCATCCTTTCATGCTTCAGCTTGGGTGTAGAACAATATACACATGATTACATAGTTTTGATTTGATCTTGAAGGGATGTAGTTTTTATGTTGAAGCCATATTTATATTTTTACGCATCTGTGGGTTGGATTACATTCATTTCTATGATGTTAGTACTGTCAAAGGCTTGACTGATATTATTTATTATTTTTATGTTTGCTGCAGTAAACATACTGTACTTTTAAACACAGAATAAGATGAAGCAGTAAATGTGCAAACACAATGGAATGACGCAATAAATATGAACACACTCACTGAAATGACGCGTAAATATGAATACACCCAATGGAATAACGCAGTAAATATACACATACCCAATTGGATTTCGCAGTAAATGTGAACATGTAGTGGGGCCTTCTACATACAAAAATTATTGTGATTTTTCATGACAATATTTTGTGTTACGATTCTGTAGACGTCAACTCTCCTGTAACAACTCACCAACTGAAGCCAGGTCAACATCTCCAAAAGATCTCTTTTCATATCTGTAGAAGGAGAATTAGCAAAATTATCCTTCAAGTAATTGAGCGTGCCCGCAGATAAGGAGAAGTCTGTCTGGGCCATCCGGATATCTTCTAGTTTATTGCGTGACTGAAATAGAGAAAAGACAAAATTGAAGGAATTGTATTTAAATATATCAGTTACTATTTCGAATCGAAACTTGCATGACCAACATATTTCATCACCTAAAGCTTGACAAGTTAGGAATTATACGTATACAAGTTATCTAAATGATAATTTCTTGAAATTTGGTGTACCTAATTATCCTCACGAACTGAGAAATCAGCATTTGCCAGTAAAATTAGTCACTAATTTCGAAGCACAACATATGTATATTGAATAGTTCAAACAACTTCTTAATTCATGGTTTATCTAGTCTAGCACATGGGTTTTGAACCCCGTTCTCATACAAATCAAGTCAAATAAATTGGATCACAGTGTCCATTGGAACTGGTGGAGATATTAGTCTTTTAAACTACAATTTGTAGAATCTTGAATTTTCAAATGTTTTACATGAATCAAAAAATAAAATCGACCCCTAAGCTGAAAATATATTATATAGTTAATGCTTCCATCCAAGGTAGATATTGATAGATTTTTATGGAAGACGATATATATTTCTAAAACAATCTCTCTTGGCAGTAGTGTAGACTTACATATCGTGTGGCTATTTGGGAATACAGAGCAGCCACATTAAAAAGAATGCTGCCCTTTTCAAATACCAGAGTTCGCTGCTGAAATGGTATTCCTGTGATTGAGTCAAACCTGAGATTAAATACACAACAAAAATACTATACCTATTTAAAATATGACAAATATAGTATATAGAGCCATCAAAGATTAGATTACAATTTAAATTACGTTTGATAAATATTAAATACTTGTAAAAAATCGTTAACAAGTATCAACTGTTTTATAAGATATCGTAGAATCTGCTGTAGAAATTTTGGCCACAAAAATTTCGATATATGTATTTTCTATTTGCTATGTAATTTAAGGTTATTACTGGATTAATAATCCATAATATAAGTTTATGTAGGTATTCATACATACTAATTAGTAGTTTATCCCATTGTTATTGGAAATCTTTCCTTTAATCAAGTACCCAAAATGTCACCCAATAATAAATATAGAATACCAAGTGTATGTGAAGCTATGAGGTCTCTCGGGCGGATAGAATCGATCACCGATTATGTTGATAAGGTTAAAGTACTTAAGATAATCGGCCAGTCATTCAGGAGTTCGTTGGGAAGCGAACACACGCTGAAAAGTAGAAAATTATCTGGTGTCACAGTTGCTAAAAAAATAATACAGAATGTAAAATGTGAATAGAAAATTATCAACACCGATCAAGTTTGTTGGAGTAGATCAAATTGTTAAGCAAATAAATATTTAAAAAATGAAAAGTGTGTTCTGTAAGATGCGTGTTTCAAATATCTGTTTATTTTTTATAATTTAAAAAATATGAAATGTTTATTATTGAAAATATACAGAGTAGTCCAGGAAAAGTGTCCAAATTTTCGAAATCACTACTTCAGTATTCTAACTGCACTGCACAGATTAATAAATTTTTGTTTCATAATATCCACACAGATTTGATTAGCAGCTATTTCTGCATTTAAATAACCATAGTTGGATGATCGTAAATTAAATTTACTACTATTATAATAGAGATTTTAATTGTTTCGTGATTTTGGAAAGCTATATGCAAATATTTTGCAACTCTGTCAATATGCTATCAAAACAAACACGACAATTTAAATGACAGGCGGTTAATACGTTACTCACGTATCCTAATTTGACACCAAAGAGAATCACTCAATTTATACACTGACCCCAGGAAATACCTAAATAGTGCTCCTTTTCAATTGTTCAAGAATTATTAAAATTTATCAAATCTATAATTTCTTTAATAAATTAGTAGAAAAATGTTTTCTACAACTTAAAAACAGTATAATATCCCATTTATAATATAATAACTGGATCTGAAATTATTATGATTATCGATAGATAACAAATAGTTTATTTTCCTAACATACATAGAAATAATTTATTTTTGTAATCATCTCGAGTAAGTCTTTGCCCTTGTTGGGCAATAACCGCCTGCCATATAAATTCACTTCTATGATGTTAGTACTATCGAACGCTTGACAGATTTTAATGTTTTACTTTTTAATTTTGTATGTTTGTTGCAGTAAAGATTTCATTCTACATATTGATATCATATTGATAGAGTTGTAAAGTATTAGCATACAGTTTTTCAAAAACATAAACATTCAAATATCTATAGAAAATTTAATTTAACAATCAACCAACTATTAACTAGCTATTTAGCTGATGATATCCATCTTCTCTCTAGTAGTCGGTTGTCGTTGTCTTTGGGGAGAAGATCATCCGCCTAAGGTAACCGCATACCTATGTGTATTTATCGAGGTTCGTCCCTCTATCCCGGTGTGCTGGCTAGGCTAAATAGTACCACGGGAAGTACTCGAACTCAGAAGTGGGTCATGTCAACCAGTAGGCACATAATCCTGAGCTAGGGGGCCATTGCTGGGGTAAGGTTCACAGTGTCCAACCTATGGCATATGTCAAAACGAGACACTCGAAAGAGCTCGAGCATTTTTTAATGAAGTAAATTAATTTGTTTTAAAATTCTAAAAATGTATATATAAATAAACACAGATATTTATTACATATATGCAATGCAACTACATACATATGTTTAAGAAGCAAAAGGGCAAAGTATGTGTTTATAATCATATTACATAATCTTTATGATTTCCCACATGTAGAAGCCCCATCACATTGCTATCACCAGCGACCTTTAACCCATATGAACCATGCTCATCGTTGTCCTTGTGAACTGCTGATTTGTTGAGGTGCAAGAGTTCTTTTGGCGGCTTGAGTTCAGTTTGAGGGCAAGCAATGAAGCGACTGTTTTCCTTTCCAGATGGCTTCGTTCCTCTGTGTTGATCTTTCTCATCATTGATAAACATCGTTCACTATCAGCATTGCTGGTTGGTAGGGAGAGTAATGCCCAAACTAAGACCAATAGATGCTTATAAGTCGGATAATTGCTGCCAGTGTCATGAATTTTATATACGTCTATGTCATCTAAGTTTGAAGAAAGATCGTGACAGCTGGCCATTTGAAAATAAATGGCTTCAGTACGCAAAGCATCTTACTTCAATTGCAGTTGGACATGTGGAAGCTTCCTTGCGAGGCGAACACAAGCATCTGAGAATTCAGTAAAACGGGTTCGCCCGTTGGTTTAAAGATTCACAAATCTGATAGCAGTGAAGAATTAAACAGAAATTTCTTAAAGAAAGTGCCGATGAATGTGCTGTAGAACAGCCGGACATGGACGATGAATGAGCTTACTTGGTCTTCATAGCCATCTTGCACCATGGACTGAGCTAATAAGCTCAGGCTACCTATGTTGTTACATTTTACTTATAATTACCTACTAACACGTTTAGAGTTATTTTTTGCTCAAATAACAAGAAAATAATATGAAAAAAGCCACAATAATGAAAAAGAATTCAGCTAACCATGTCCGAACAATTAGCATAAAATTACGTCCGCTCAGGGTACCGTCAGGACTCAGGACTTTTTCTCCAAATCGGGATTGTCCCGCCTAAATCGGGACGGTTGGACACTCTGGGTGTAACCGCTCTGTGAGTTAGGAAGTAGATTGTAGTCATACTTCAGGACAAACCAACTCTGGTTATTTAAATGCAAAAATAGGTGACAAAATAATCTGTGTACATTTTGAAAATAAGAAAACTGTTCAATCTATTTACATATATGTATGTATGTTCTGCAGTTAAAATGCCGAAATAGTGACAAATAAAAATTATATAGCAATTTTTAAAAATGACTCTTTTCCTAGAACACCTTGTAGATGTCTAAAATCCCCAACAAAATTGTAAACATGTCTTAGTATGTGATATGAAGTCTAAACCATATTAGTGAAATTCTTCTGAAATATCGGCAATCCTATTTGCAGCTTTACAATAAATCCTGTCACTAAACAGCTTATAGATCAGATCAAGAGAAAGCAGATCAGGAAAAGGTAGACTTTACTCAATTTACAACTCAGCTCACAAGATAATTTTGTATATCTCGTATACTTTAGATAGGTATAAATAAATTTGATCATTTCTTACTTCTCTGAAACCATTTAACTCTTCAATTGCATCAACAAATGGTTCGGGATCTTCATGATAATGTTCTTTAATATATATAATGAAGGCAGATTTAAAGTTAATAGGCTTGGTCTCTTTCAAGCCCATTGGAAGCATTGGTAATCCAGTTCTATAAAAACCAAAACAAGCTCAATAAATTTAATCAAAACTTATTTTAGGTAGGGTTCAGGTTTATAAAAAAATTACAAATAATTCTAAAAGTCATATCCATGAATTTCATTTTAAAATTATTCCACCTGTTAATTCCAATTATGCTTTTAAGAAAAGTTTATCAACCGCTAAAATCTACAAAGAGCACGTTTGTGACAAAAAAAAACCAAACAATGGTTCTTGAGAAATCCAGGGAAAATACTAACTTCTCTCCTTGTATGATTTCTTTTTTTATAAATCCAAATTTGATACAAAACATTAGGTAAAACTCTTACTGCAAATCTTGGTAAATGTCCAAGGAGCAGTTGATTTCATCAAGCTGTTTCTTGAGATCATCCAAATTGGTAGTAACTGAATCAAGATGTTTCTCCAGCTCACCTCGAAATTTCTTCATACGATAGGCCCTGCAGAAAAGAAACAAATATGTATATTCTTACTGAAATACGATAGCTACTATAGGAATAGATACCCAGTAGGTACCTTGGTTTTTTGGTTCTGGTTCAGTGCCAGACCTGTTGAAGGCATCGGCGATCATAAACTTTTAAAGCTTCCATTCTGCAGCAGCATGAATGAACTTGTCATTTCTGGTATTATTTTCTGTGGCTCAGTTGTTGAGGCGTTGTAAATAAGTTGTTCTTTCTCTACCAGGTCTCTATTTCTAGCTAGCTTCCCAAATAAAGCAAGCTTTTCTAAGTCACCGTCATCCTTCTTAAAAACCACTTTTCCAGGGTTTCTATGTAAGGTCACACTAATATTTCAGCATTCACAGTTCACACCCATAAGAAGACTCTATTTTTTGTGTCAAATTTATGTTTTTGCTCTTCATTATTGTACCAACTTATTGAAAGCTTCTTTAGATAAGACTATTCTTTTTGTAATTTGATAATTGTGTTTTCCTTCAGATGTGAAATTTATGCACTTGTTTGACGTTATTGCCTCTGTTGGAAAGATTGAAAAGGGAGGGTGCTTTTTCTTTGAGATGGTCATGAATTCCGTTTTTGAAATTCTATTTCTTCACTTTTTCGACGACTACATTCAAAATGTGTTGTAGCTTTTTCTGAATTAGAAATATGCACAGAATTATCAGCATAGCGTATATACGTAATGTTTTTACCACTTATATTTACTCCATTTAGATCTTCTATATGAAGCAATATCATTTCTTCATAAAGATAAAAAAAGGTCAGGAAACATCACACAGCCTTGTCGTAGACCACACTGAATTGGCTTGAAATCACTATGTTCCCTACCTATTCTATTTGCAGCTTCTTGATCCCAGTATAGATTTTGCAGTATTCTCAAATCTTTTCCATCGATATCTAATGTGTTCAAGATCTGAAAGAGTTTGGTGTCCTGTACCTTGTTAAATGCTTTTGAATAATCTATAAAACATAGATAAAGCTATTTTTGCATTACTATGCTTCTTTCTATGAGTTAAGTTAATGTGAAAATTACATTTGTGGTGCCTTTTGTCAGCAACAAAACCGAACGGTACAGGTGATATTTCAGTTCTTATTTTCGAGCGCATTCTTAGCCTTGGAATACGAGAGTATTTTTGTTAGCTGGCTCATCCAGCTAATGGTACGATAGAGAGTACATTCTGTAGCACCAGGTTTCTTTGGCAAGGGGATGAAAACTGATCGTGTGAGATCTGATGGCATTTCACCCGATTCATATACATATTAAATTAAGAATATTTGTGTTTCTCCCTATGCTCCAATAATCTAGAGCTTCCAACTGCTCTGCCTTTTTTCAATTTGTTTTAGATCATCTGGCAAAATTGGAGGACCATCTATTTGTTTTGATATTATCACTTCTGGTGTCATAAAAAGCTCTTCGACATATTCGACACACCTATTCAAAGATTTCCGTTTTATCCATCCTTGGCTTTTATACATCCAGGTTGAGAGCATACTTGTCTCTTCCCTGCCACTTGTTTGATTTTCTGCTGAATATAGTCGTATTTACTATTTTAAGATAATAATAGTGTTCAGAAGGAAAATAATCAAAAGCAGTTTGTAGAACTAATAGCTAATAGAGATTATGGAGATATACTTACACAATATTCTCTATATGTCTTAAAACTGCAGTAGCATAGGTTTGAAACCGTTTTAGCCATTGGAAATGTGGTTATCAAATTCTCCAGGCCTAAAACTATATTGACTGTTCCATTTGGAGAACTTTACAAGAATTTGTCTACAAAAACAGTCGTATTTGAGAGATCCAACATCTGAAAGCTGTGTTAGTTGAAGAATGGGACCACTATCCACAGATATGCTGTCAGCCAACGGCTTCAAACCAGTGCTGCAGCAGATGAAGGAATATTGTGTGAAGTTGGTATTACTTCATTAGCTATAACAATTCACTGTATCACACTCTGTTTTTAAGTGTTTTCCCATAATGCTTATCTTGTATTCCTTCTATAAATTTACCAAAAAGCACAGTTTATTTTAAGTCACCCTGTGACAATGCTGCTTCCGCAAACCATGGTATACAAAAGCTTTGGTGGTGACTAAAACAAATTTATTGTAGATGCAGTCAGTAGCCTAGTGGTTAGCGTAGTTGGACTAGTGATTCTAAGGTCGTGGGTTCAAATTGAATTAGCTCAATTATGAAAATCAACGTTTACAGCACACATCGTCTAGCTTGGAGCCTGGGAATCTGCATATTGGAGGGTAAACTAAATTATGGTTATCAAAGATTTTCATAAAAGGACCTTTGAGGACCTTCGGAGGAAGGCAATATAATTTTATTGTCCCTATGACTTTTAGATTTCATACTTCCCGGTGATGGTTTGGGCTAAAATTTGATACACAAAATACCTTGAAAAGATTCATTGACAGATTATTTTAAAATCAATATAGGGGCCAATGATGTCATCAAATCCAAAAATGCGAAATTGACTTTAAATATGTTGCGTAGGTCAACTAGGCGCTCAGTAGAACAAATCTACAAATAGGTTTCCAAAACTTATTGATTTTAAGAGGCAACAAATATTCATGGATTTTGGAAAAACTTTAAATTTAGGAACAGATGACATCATCAGTCCCCAATTGATTTTTTAAAACAATCTCTGTCAATGAATCTATCCAAAGTAGTGAATTTGACCGCCTTTGAAAAAGAACATAATTATACCTAATTATATATTGGCTAAATCTATTGATATTTAAAAAATATCTATACATAGATATGTATATAAATTTGGTTATGTAGAAGAGAAGCTGGAGGTTTTGAAAGCACCCATGGTGGAAAAAGATTTGGGGAAAAGAATGTAGAAGGTGAGGGCATATGCATAGATCTAGCCTTTCTTCATACAAAATAAAGAACATTTGACAACATACAAAAGCGGATGAAATATCACCCAGATCGATTTTCATTATAATTGGGAGAGAAGATCTGAAATGGTTTAGAAACTGCAAGGTGATACCAGGGGAAGAAGTTGTTGCCCAACATCAACTACTTTGTGGCATACATAGATTAAAGAAAGAAGGACCCAGGAAGCAGGTCAGGGAAAGTAAAATTAGGATTTGGAGACTGAAAGGAGAGAAAAGTGAATGAATATAAAAACAAAGTGGAGGAAAAGTACATGAGGTGTATTGAAACAATAGAGAACTGCTGGGAAGATACAAAGAAGGCAATACTAGAGGCTGCCAGAGAGACCCATGGAACTAGTGAGGGAACCAAAAACCAGCACAAAGAGACATGGTGGTGGAAAGAGGAATTACAGGAAATTCTAAAGAAGAATAAACAAAATTTTAAAATATGGCAAAGAGATGGAAGGGACAAAGGTAAAGAAGAGTATAAATAGCTAAAAGGCAAGTAAAAGGAGCAGTTACTAAGGCAGGGAGCTTGGTATGACAAACTTGTACGAAAGGAGGTGAGAACATGATCTATAGAATAGCAAAGATGAGATGGAAAGAAAGGCAAGATGTAGGAGAAATAAGCGTGATCAAAGATAGTAGAGAGAATGTTCTCATTGCGGAAAGTAAAATCAAGGAGAGATTGAGAGAGTGGAAAATGATAGAGAGAAAGAAGAAGAGCTCCAACCAGTGGAAGGTCCTATCCAGCAATTTTCCAGAGAAGAAGAGATGAATTCAATAAAAAAATGAAATCAAAGAAAACAGCAGGGCCATCAGGAGTAACAAGTGACCTAATCAAGAAAGGGGGATAGATACATGCATAAAATTGTGAACAAAGTGTGGCAAGAAGAACGGATGCCGTGAGATTGGGAAACTAGCGAAATTGGACCCTTTAACTTGTGATAACTACAGAGGAACCAAACTGGTAGAGCATGGTATGAAATCAGTAGAGAAAGCATTGAGAAAAGACTAAATTTGACCCACTGCAATTTGGATTCAGCCTTTGTAAAGGTACAACAATGTTATTTTCATCATTAAATTAT
Organism: Parotoplana pacifica; assembly: GCA_034780595.1. Lineage (NCBI taxonomy): Eukaryota > Metazoa > Platyhelminthes > Proseriata > Otoplanidae > Parotoplana > Parotoplana pacifica. The sequence continues at coordinate 16,449 of JAUYWI010083308.1, forward strand.
TGCAAGAGAAATACCTAGAAAACGATTTGTATATCACCTTTGTAGATCTAGAGAAAGCATATGATCGCGTGTTAAGAGACTTAGTTTACTGGTGTTTGAGGAAACGTGGTATCCCTGAGAAACTTGTGAGACTAGTGAAGGCCACACACAAAGATGCCACAACTGGTGAGAACTAAGTATGGCAAAACAGAACAATTCTCTATCAGAGTAGGGGTGTATCAAGGATCTGGTCTAAGCCCATTCTTGTTTGTAGTGGTGCTGGATATGGTTAGTTCCGAATTTAAGAGAGGTCTACCATCGGAAATACTTTTTGCTAATGATTTAGCTGTTATTGCAACATCAGAAGATCTTCAAAGGAACTGATTAGATTGGCAGAGAGGAATGGCAAAAATTGAGATTATGGTGAGCAGCAGCAATGAAAAGTCAAAAATATTAAGGACAGAGAAGGAAAAAACCTGACACAAGTTGAAACAATCAAGTACCTTTGTGTCACAATCAAAGTAAAAGGAAGATCAGAAGACACAGTCAGAGCGACAATAAGAGCAGGGTGGACTAAGTGGAGACAAATCTGCAACATTTTTTACGATAAAAGAAAGTTGATATGTACAAAACAGTTATAAGACCAGTAATTCTTTATTGAGCAGAATGCTGGAGAATAGGGAGAAAGGAGAAGAAGATCCTGGAGACAACTGAAATGAGAATGCTGAGAAGGATTAGGGGTGTGACACTATATGATAGAATACATAGTGAAGAAATTAGAAAGAACTGAAAGTTAGAAATATTATGGAGAGAGTCAGAGAGAGCAGGATAAGGTGGTATGGACATGTAGCTAGAATGGACACAATTAACCCTGTGAAGAAGATACTGAACAGCGAAGTAGAAGGAACAAGATGTAGAGACAGACCGCGGGGAACATTGAGACAAGAAGTGGAGAAAGGCATGCAAGATTGAGGGTTTCAGTGAGCAGATACACAGAACAGGGGTCATTGGACAAGGAGAATTCAGGCCGCCGACCCCATCTAATGGATTTATAATTTTGGTATTATTAACATGTCATATTTTCATTACTGTTGATGTTTGTAAACATAAACTGTACAAAATAAAAAATCTATTTCTTGCTCAAAAGTTTGAGACAATCTGATATGAATACCACGGAAATTCACCGTATTACTACAGGGTGTCCAGTAAAAAACGGAAAATTTGTATTAAAAAAATTCTTATTATATAAAGCATTTAATTGACATGGTACGAAAGTGAACAAATACAAACTGTTAATAATGTTCAAAGTGACCACCATGAAGATCTACACAGCGCTGTAGACGGGACATCCATGTTGTTGTTGCTATTTTGATCGTTTCTTGAGGTATAGCATCCCAAGCTGCAGTCAAATCAGTGTTTTAGTTGTTCAACTGATTTAATTTCACCACGCGATGACTGCAATTTGGAGAGTAAAATACTCCATATACAATAATCAAGCACGTTTAAGTCAGGGCTCTTTGATGGCCATTCGGATGGTCGGATCATGTCTGGAGTGTTGGCCTTAAGCCACTCGACTGTAGCAGTAGCCGTATGAGGTTTTGTTCCATCTTGTTGCCATGTCCACCTATTGGTGACTCATCACGTGATTGATTTCTTGGAACATACTTGGGCACCATTTCTTCACGGTAAACCATTTGATTCAATGTCTTCTTTTTTCTACGAAATAGTGGAATGTCACTTGATTCACTGTCTTCTTTTTTCTACAAAATAGTGGAATGTCTTCTTGGTAGGCTGCATAGCCTTCTAACAAACTTCAAAGCTGTCTTTTCATACCAAGTAAAAAGCAGCGATATTTCCGGTATTTTACTGGGCACCCTGTATTATACCTAGACGTCAGCTTGACTTAACATTCTTTTAAGTCTACATTATTAGAAGAAAATTAACTTCTACGGATTTCATAAGGGCGATGACTACTCTTGTTCAGGAAGCTGGTATCGTTGAAGATCAACTTTCTCACTGATGTAGCAAATACATTTTCCAAAGTTAATTCTTTTGTAAAACATTCTGCACATGTTGGTCAGTTGCAGTAGGTATTTCCTGACGTAGTACATATTATTCTGAGATTAACCTGGTCTATTTTCAGGTGCCTATATAGGTACAAGGGTAAAACTATGAAAGAGATATATTGACCGGAATAAAATTGTTTCTGTAAACTTTTTACTGATTAGAATTTACATTAAACGATATAAATTTCAAAAGTTTAACTGCATTACTTCTATTTTTGATTGTATTTCCGTTTGTTATATTGTATCCAAGTGATCTTATTTTTAATGATTACACTAGAATAAAATACCATACTGAGTGGTCTTCAAATTATTGAATTATTCGAATTATACATATGTCTAAAATGTAAATTTGAAACTTCTTCTATCAAATGTTCTGAACCTAATTATTTCAGATATTTAGATCGAACAATTATTTGAAGTTGCTTGTCAGAAAAATAATGAAATTTCTCTATTTTCAGATTCATTCGATTTCCTTACTCGCAACCGAGCTACATCATCATCCACATCACCCACAAATCCGCCCACATCCTCATCCATATCAACCTTTTCATGGACATCATCGAAAGATTGTTAGACAAATATTGTTGTATGCATTCACTTAGCCTGAATATCCAGGTCCAACTATATTAATTATACATATTTGATAAAACTTAATTTCTTTATAATGTTCGGAGTTGGCCATGGTTAAGAGCAGTTTAGAAATGTGGTAGGTGAAAAAAGAATTATTTTTATCTTCCTCTTCTTTCAGACCTCGTATCGCTGATAACCGCCGATCTACCGCTCTTTGACTATATTTTCTGTTGCTTAATCGATATTGGTATGTTGCGTGGTTACTGCTAGATCATCAGCAAAATGAGACTTTTACACTCATTTGTGATGTTTTTTGTATTCACTTACTACTACCGATTTTAGTGCAAGTCGTACGGTCCGTTAGAAAGGAGTCGATCCATTTGCTACTGCATATAGGCATTTCTGGTCTGTACAGTTAAATAATGAGAGAGTTTATCCATACGTTGCCTTGTAAATATCGGGGGCAGTTCCTTGAATGTTCATTCTATTCATTTTTGTGGAGTTTCCTGAGTTGCTAATCATTCCATCTTTGTCAATACAATCGGCTAAATATTGTCTTCCTAGTACTGATGATGTCCCCTGAAAACTCCAAGCACTACGGGCTATTTTTTCTTTGTTGACAGTGTGTGTTCTGCGGATTCAGTTATTTTGTAGGTTCAATTTTATGGCATACTCTTTCTCCATCCTTCTCAGTTTGCTGTTTGGTCTTTCAATTGTCTAGAAGTGTTTGGTTTTCCTTTTCCGGGTTTCCCTAGAAATCGAATTTCCAATTCTTCTCCAATCCAATTCTTCTTCCGATTATTATTTCCGACATGCTGTTTGTTTCTTGATTTGTCTTCGTGTTTTTCCTTGTTATCTTTTACATTCTTCTGCAATCCACATGTTTAACGCTTTAATTTTTTCTTATCTTTTTCTTCAAATGTCCAGGTTTCCGCTCCATATAGTGCTACACTTCATGCAATTGTCTTCACAGTTTTGTTCTTAGTTTCTAGTCGTGATGTTTTTGTTAGTAATTCTCTTCTTCATCAAATGCCGTTGAGCATGATATTTTTTCAGTATGGAGAAAGTTATTTGCTTTCCCAATTATGTTCATCGGAGTAGCATTTTTGACTTTACTGTTTAATAGGATCACATCCAATTTTATTCTGTCGCTTTCTGTTTCCTCTTGCTGTAGCTTTTCCTTTTTCTCCATTTCTTCAATTCGTTTTTCGAGAATGGTTATTTTCTTATTTTTCATCTCTATTAAATTGAATACATAGGTCCTGAAACCGTGTTTCAAAATACGTTTTTAATGACTCATGTGTTTCTTTGAGTGAAGTGTTATTTTGCGTATTATTTTTTACCATTTTTGATTAACTTCGTCGTTCGCGCCTGAAATGTTACAATTGAAAATTGTGGGCCCATTATTCTTTTATAAAATAATCGTCATTTAAAAAAAACATAGCACCAGAGTTCCTGGTTTATAGCGGCATTTGGAAGTTGGTCTAGTGAAAAATAACATTGTGCATGACGGCATAAAGCCGTTATAAACCAGTAACTCTGGCGTTATGTGTCCGTCATGTTGGCGTTATGGTGAGAGATCTGAGGTGACGGATAATTTTCCTGTTATGTTGAGTTGTAAAGCTTAATACCTATACGTTTACTGCCTAAAAGCGATACATTTGAAGATAATAAGTAAGAATAAAACAGAAAATCGGACATGTTCAACAATTTTCAGTTTTAAATTTTACGGTGAATATATAAATACCAAATAAGAACTTTTTCTATTATATGAAAGAGGCGTTAAAACAAAGATTTAAATTATATACAATTATAGATGTATAGTTACGTTTCAAATTTCAAACAAATCATACAACGAAATATGATTATCGACACATATATCATAGATTACCAATGTCGGTCATTAGATCTCAAGGCATAAATATGAAAAGTTATCAATAAATATATATAGCAAAAGTAAATCAATTAAAAATTATCAAAAAACTGTTCTAGAAAATTCAATTTGAATTTTGTAAAATCGTATAGTTTAAAAATAAGTGTCAATTCAAAAGATGAACCATAAATAAATAGAAAAATGTTTATGTAATTTAAAATGTAGTAAGTGTTTCTTGCCAATGCAAGGTTATTCTTTTTCTTTATTGGAGAGTTGTTTGAAGTGACACCTATTTATAAACTACACGAATTTACACAATTCAAATTTAATTTTATAGAACAGTTTTTTAGTTAATTTTTTGAAACCGGAATTGAACTCCCATTTTAGTTGATATACTTTGGTTATATATGTTTATTGATAACCTTTCATATTTATGTATTGAGGTCTAAATTATACTGAAATTATTAAGCTATGATCTGTGTATTGATAATCCTACTTTCTGAAATTTTTAATGTATGATTTGTTTAAAATTTGAAATTTAACTATACCTATATATCTATGATATCTATGTATATCTATAATCTCTACATTATTTAAATCTTTGTATTACATGAAATTGATATTAAATGCAGGAAACGCGTCTTTCATATAATATATGTGTATATATACATTCATTGTAAAATGTTAAACATGTCCGATTTTCTGTTATATTGTTGTGTGAATAAACTAAATGTAAGAATAAAATAGAAAATCAGATTGTATATTTTATAGTTTATATATTTTTAGATTGTATCTATACCATACGTTTAATATAACGAAATTATACTGGTTCACTTAAAAAAAGGAACAGGTGATATTGACATAACTATTATAATTTTGTAAATAGCATTTATTTATAAATTTATTTGCAATTTATTAATATCGAGCCAGGAATGAGATTGGGCATAATTAAAACCGAATTAGGCTAATCGTTATACAAAAGAATTCTTCCCACCATGAAGAGAACGAAGCCTGATGGACTAAAATTATAGCAATTCACGATAATCTTCGGAGTATTCAAAAATACCATGCCCTTGATAAATAACAGTGCCTTTATTTTCACCTCGTCGATAAGAAGTAAACAGATATTTCGTTCTGTTGGTTCACATAATGATAATATTTCTTTATGTAAATCAGCTGTAACAACACTTTTTATTTCTCTAATTTTGCGAATATTTCGCAGAACTAGATAATTTGGAAGGAAATCGTAGTTAATGTGAGGAAATGACTGTACAGCAGTCATAAGTAGGCACGAACCTGGACTCTCAGACTGTCTTACCCACTGAGCTACGACTGATGAGACTCAAAGCGGTCAGAACCGGTCTCGTAGTGGCTTTACTGGTGAATAAAAAAAGTTAATTGGTTATTTTAGTTGTGGCAACACTTCTACTTTATCAAATTAGATTGAGCCAGTCTCCTGTTCCCTTTCATTTCTTCACCACTACTGTTAGTAGTTGACCAATAAGTTGCTAAACACAGTTGTACTGTCTACTAACAGTTGGTATTTATAAGAAGAACTTAGCGCTTACATTCACCAGCAGCCTGATTTAACTCAGTGGGTAAGACATTTACCTCACAGGCCAACACTTCAGTTTCGAGTCTACCTACGACTGATGAGACCCAGAGGTCGAAACCAGTCTCGTAGTGGCTTTGCTAGTGAATAAAAAAAATGTTAATAGCTTAATTCAGTTGTGGGAACACCTACTATTTTTTAGGTTATAACCGTTTAGATATTTTAGAACCCATAAATCAATTATGTACATATTTTTTTGGTATGTAAAATAAGATTTCGATCAAAGTAATAATTGTAGTTTTTTCTAAATTGCATATTTTTAAAATAATCTGTTTTTTGTATAGCATAACTTTATACTCTGTTTTATTTTTATATCGGTACTACAATTTTTTTATTTGTTTTAATAAATTTTAAATTCTATAAAATTAAGGGATGTTTTTTGTGTAATTATTTTAATTTTTCAAATATTAAAATAATACAAAATTCAGAATTCACCTACATAGTTTATTCCGTATATTCTACCCTTTTAGGAGCTGAGTCTACATTTTAGAAAATGTGGCGCTGAATGTACGATTTACAAAATATTTATTCATAATTGTACTTTATCTATGTTTTTTATCGCTCATCTACGCTGTGGTGCTTAGTCTACGGATAATACACTATCATTTTAGTTAAAATATATACAAGATAGGCTTAATTTCAAATAATGTCTACAATAGCATAATCTACTATCCCGGCCAAAAGTCTGAATACACTAAACGAAAAATATTTTTTTCCAGTTTTTCATATGTTTTGCACATAATTATTTAATGTGATATAAACTACTCATAAGTCAATAGTAGTAATATGATAATATACTATAAATGTTAAAATATTATATAAACATGTCACCATTTTGATGTAATTTCATCATTTTTAATTGGTATATAAGGTGTGAATTTCATGATTATTATTTCACTTTTGCTTCCATATTTCCGTTTTATCATGGAATTGTCACCAGAAAAACGCGCCCAAATCACTGAGGGACTGAGCTACAGACAAATAGCTATGGGATTAGAGGTTTCACTTGGTGCAGTTGAAAAGGCAGTTGCTCGCTTCAATGAAACTGGTTCCTTCAAATCCCGTGATAGATCGGGTAACCCCCTTGTCACAACTCATCAATCAGATCGTATGATTCATCGGCTTTCTCCCTTCTCATCAAGTAGTTTAATTCATTCTCAACTACCTCCTGAAGCTGCATGTAGCATTAGAACAGTCAAGAGACGTTTACAAAAGGAGATTAATTTGCCAGCACGACGTCCGTAACAAAAACCACGACTTTCACCAAAAAACATCAAAGATCGTATTGTCTTTTGTGAAGGATATAAAAATTAGACAAAAGATGATTGGTCAAAAGTCATGTTTTCCGATGAATCTACGATCAAGCAATTCTCATCCAATGCTCAATTTGCTCGTAGACCTTCAGGTACAAGGTATGATCCAAAATATGTCCTTCCAGGAGTGAAGCAATGTCTGTCAATTATGATTTGGGGCGCCATTACAATAAGTCGACGAGCTGGTATTTGGATAATGCCCCAAGGGACTACGATTAATGGAAAGGTATACCTTGAAATTCTCAAAGAAAAGCTACCAATTCATATGAATA
>JAUYWI010083309.1:0-12974 GCA_034780595.1 Parotoplana pacifica
TAGCATCCAGAAAAATCCAGTGTACCTAATAACCTCAATAACATCATTTATTCATTTTGAATTAATTTATATATTGCAAATGGTCAATAAATAATGAAATACTAAAAAAGAATTATACTCCTAATTCTGCTTACACTGATATAAATATTTATATATATATTCAAACACATTCTTATACACTAAAATTATTTATAGAACTATACTATATTATTTTTTATGCATTATAAATTCGTTATGAATAAAAAAAATAGTTTAAATCTTAAAAAAACTTAATTTGCGTCAATATTCGCTCTCCGCACTTCTAGTAGTGACGATTCTCCCGCTGTTCTAGTGTTAAGGAGAGTAATATCCAGCCAAAGTTATTAATTGAACAAATTGGCACTCTGTCTCTACTGTGGCCTATGGTACATGATAAAATAGCTTCCAGTAGTTTTCAGAACCACTTTAGCCATCTTTGAGGACTTCCAATGACCTAATAGAAGCTTGGAAACCCAATATAATGGGATAAGAAGAAGACAAAATTGTCTATAAAATATAAATATGATATATTGAAGTATTTGATGTGATTGTATGACCTCAAATACTGGCCAAAATAGCTCACTGTATTTCTAATAACCATTGTGTACAACTTTGGATCTGATCTAGTACCATCAGTAAACATTTTTCAGTTAAATATCAGTGTCAAAAGATGTATTCTTTGTATATCTATAACTTTTAAAATACATTTATATAGGACAAATGTAGTACTAAATATTTGCCCATGCTTCTGGCTAAAAATAGTCTATGACATCATAAGTTTACTTTGTACAACCTTGAGAAATTATTTTCTTGTAGATTGGATGCATATTCCTAGTAATACGTTTAGAAGTCATTATTTTTTTATTAAATACATTTATAGAAAGTATTCTGACTAAAAAATAGCTTCAAAGTACCTTTGAGAACCTCTGGGCCACTCCGATGCTTAGTGTCTGGCAAAAGCTTAGCAAACTAATATAATTGTATTAGAAGAATAGAAAATTATCTTTAGAATACAAATATGAGCTATTAAACTGATTGAAGCAATTTTATGTCCCCAAGGTCCCAAAATAGCTCCTAGTATATTTCGAACCATTCTGTACTACTGTGGCTCTGATTTAATGCCACCAGTAAACTTTTAATTGGTGTCAAAGTTTTATTATCCATAGATCTATAACTTTAAACTACAGTTATATAGAACAAAATGTTTCCATTCATGCTTAAAATTATCCCACGTTTATGACTAAAAATAGACTATTACATCATCAGCATACATTCCATCATTTAAATATTGGTGTCAAAACATGTATTAGCTATACATACGTATATCTACGTATATCTACGTTACGTATATCTACAACTTTTAAAATACATTTATATTTAACAAAATGTTTCCATTTATTTTAAATTTATTTTATATTATTTTTTGAAAACTTTTGGTATACATTTTATTGTCTATATTGCTTCCTTTAGCTGTAATTGGACTTCAATATTGATAGCAGTCATCTTGGACACTATTTTGAATATTTAAAAAGTCCTCAAGGGTGCCAAGATGATACCTGGTGGATTATCAATAAGGACTTATTAGAGATACAACTATGCACCATATTTTGCACACTGCTAAAAATCCACTTTGGCCCCCTGACTAGAGCTATGCCAAATCGTTTCTTACTATTTTTTCATTAATACAACTTTTTAGTTATGAACATTTACTTTCAACAATGGAACATTTTAAATAAAACTATTTTAAATGTTTAGCGGTGTACCATAAGCTTTAATCCTGGGATCTTATCTGTTTATTTTTTAACATCAAACCTCATGAAAGACAATATTCTTCATGTTAACTATATGGATGATACTAATATCATACACAAAATTACTGCTAGTATGGATGGACAGTTCTGTTATACACCTCACCAGAACCTTCAATTAAATAAATCAAAACTGCAAGAATTTGTATCTCACCATCAATATCCCTAAATCAAAACTCGTTATTTTCACAGAATATAACAAATAAAGCGATTTCGACGAATCATTTACCATCCCAGATGTGACCTAATTTATCCCAACTCCATATTCATGTTGTGACATTTTCTTCTAATCTAAAATGGAAAAATAACATCAACAATGTATCAAAATGTACATCTAGAATGTATATCTTGATAACTTTGAAGCACTGGAGTGACAAACACTTATTGCAGCTAGTTTTCAAAGGTTTAATTATGTCTGGCATGGAATACTCCGCCTTTTTGTTCTTTCCCGGTCAGTCAGACAAATCGCCTAAACAAAATCATCAAGGCCTGCCACAAGATTATATATTATACTATTAAAAATCAATCAATTCCTAATCATTAATATGTGGAATTCACCACTTTTCAAGAATGCAGAAATTCATTCTGACCATCTGCTTCACCAATTAATTCTTAGCAGAGTTTCCAGTAACAAGAAATATATTATATTGAACACTCCAAAACAACTCATGGACAATCATGTTTTAATATGTACATGCCCATTTGTCTAAATGACTAATTTAACTTAAAAAATTTATCTATTGCTATATTTAGTTATTAATATGTAGTTATAAAATATTGCTATTTTTATAAACATTTTATCATTTCTTTGTAAAGTATTGATTCCCATTCATCAAATATAAAATTTATTATTTATATGTCTATTTTTCACACTAATTATGAAAATTTCCATAATAATTCTATTTTAGTCAGTTATGGATGTTGACAAGGGTGATGAAGCAAAAGTTGCATTGATTACTGGTATTACAGGACAGGTTTGTAAAGACTAAATTACATAATATTATGTATTTCGACTGTGATGCTCTCTTACTCATATGCTCTCAACTATATATTTTATTTTTCAGGATGGCTCTTATTTAGCAGAATTTTTATTAGCAAAGGGCTATCAAGTAAGTTATTTTGTGGTAAGGGTATTTCAAGACTATTTTTACTTGATTATTTTTAGTTATTCCTTAACCCTTCGTCTCTAACGTTTTTAATTATACATTGTCACTAACGGGAGGGGGTATATAACCCCCTCCTAAAAAATTCATACTTCCCACGGTCGATTGGTCTGATATACAGGTAGGTTGAAAAACATTCAGTGACAGAATCTTTTGATAAGGGGTGCGAGCTAGGCGCCGATGACGTCATCAGGTCCAAAAATTGAAGTTTGTCCGATTTAGTTCATACTTCCTGTGTAGATCGTCCTCTAGGGATCTAATAAAAATTTAATGGTTATCGATTTTTTTTGCCAAAACCACATAACTGCTTCTAAAATCTAATCAAAACATTTTATTTTTCTCAAATTTGAGGTTTGGAATTAGAAATAATTTATTGCAAAGTTGAATGCCTCACTTTTATGTTTGCTGGTCTATGAGGCCCACCATACTATGGCAGATCCATAAAACAATTTTGACATATATTTTGCTCTAATTGACTTATTAATTTTAAGGTCATTTCCAGTGGTTTATGAATGATTTCATGCTTTAAAATTGTATTTGAGAAGAAAAAGCCATTTTAAAGGTATTAGGCTGCTTCGGGCCCAAAATCAGTGGACTTCACTTTCTGAATTGGAAAAAGTTATGACCGTTTTTACTTGGTACACTAATTACATATCAGATAAAAAATAAATATGCCAAATATGAGGAAATTCCAATGAACTATTCATATTTTATGAGGAAATTACATTTCAATATTTTCCTATTTAAATATACAAGATTCTTAATTTATAGGCAAATTTTTATACAAAAAGAAAACTTTTTGGAGCAATAGTTTTTATTTAAATTTTACACGGTTGTTAGACATCTAAAGGGAAACTTTTTATTAACATGTGAAGAAAATTTGTTCATTAGCTTCTGTATAATTAAAAAAAGGAAGCTTATCGATTTTTTTGGCTCTCAGGTTGCACGCTGGTCACAAAATTCTATGTTTTTAAAAACCCGGAATAACTTTCAACGATGGAATGTTTACAATATATCTACCAAATATATTAACCAATTCTATGATTATTTGATTTTCAGAATTGGCATTTTTGAATAAAGTATATTTTGGAAATTTGGGCTCAACCTCATTTTTTCAGAAGGCCGTCAAGCGACCTTGTGGACATACACAAAAAATTGAAATCAATCGCAAAAAAATATTTTTAGTCCTCTATGACTTCATCGGCCCCCTAAAACATTCCAAATTTTATCTTAATCCTTCAGGCGAATATAAAAAATAAGATTATCAATGAAGGGTAATGCATTGTTCACCTAGAAAATTTTGTTAGTTACGATTATATTTTATAGCAACAAGCTTTGTTTATTATTTTTATGCTATGATTATAACTTCTATTATAAAATTTGCTTTTCATGTCTTCAATGTTTTTTTATTTTAGAAGTAAAATTAAATATTTTATATCTATACACTATTTCGATTTAAAATGTTTTATAATGATAATAATTATAAAACAGTAGCAGATCCAAAAGACATTTTCTACTAAAACTTCGATCTGGAATATTTAAAAAAATGCATTAAATGAATAAAATATATTAAAATCACCATTTAATACAATTCAGACATTTTAGAAACTTGGAAATACCTGGCTAACAAAAAAGAAAAACACTTGACAAAGTTCTCTAAGGATATTGACTAGCCATAGACAATTTGCGCATCAAAAGTTACATAGCACATCATCACTTCTTACTCAATGAATTTAAAAGATACACTTTTACATGACATCCTTAATCATTTTAATTTCATCCCTGAAACATTTTCAGTAATTACAGATTTCTGAAAAAATAAGGGAAAGGAAATGTAACACTGTTAAAGTAATCTGTAGAACATTTAATCGATATTGATGTAAAGGCAATTTCGAAGCACAAATTAATTAGTGGTCTCTCGATCTACAACGAACGGATTGTGATAAAAAGTGGAATTGTTCATAAAAAACTGAAGGACTCTAATATTTGTTTTTCAATGAAAATATAAGTAAAACAACTATTGTACTATTAATATATAGAATAATTATTTACTTACTTACCTATAGTCACATTTTTGTTCTGCTTTAAACACTTCAAAAACGTCATCAGCGTAGCACTATAATTTTAGCCATGATTTGATATGAATGTTTGAGCCATAGGTTTCTTTTTAAGGCTGGAAATATACAGAATGTTTAACATGTAAATCTCATTTTATAATAATTTGTAACAAAATACAAAGATTATAAAATGATAGATATGTTATAAAACCTAAAATAAATAGTTACTAAATACATATTTAACACAACCACGTTTGAATTGGTGGATTCGTTGATATTTTATTTTGTAGGGAACTAGATCGTCATGCATTTTTTAAACTTTCCTTTTAGGTTCATGGAATTATTAGACGGTCAAGTTCCTTTAATACTGGTCGAATCAGTCACCTCTATTCAGACCCTTCTTTTCATACAGCTGGAAGTAAGTATTTCAACTCACTGCTGAGGATCCTAGTCCCACACCATATTTCTTGTTATTGTGTTGCATTTTTATTTCTTTATATTTTTCATTTCTGACTTGATTGTTTTATGGATTTCAATTTTTGGTAGATAGTACTTTCAACCACCAAGCTTGACTGACCATCTTATTATGCTTCAGCTTGGGTGTAGAATAAGATGCACATGATTACGTGTTTGGATTTGATCTCGAAAAATTGTTGTATTTATGTTGAAGTCATATTTTACACATCTTTTGGTTGGATTAAATTCATTTCTATGATGTTAGTATTGTCGAAGGCAAGATTCTAATTTATTATTTTTTGGATTTTCATGTTTGCTACAGTAAAGATTTCATTCTACACATTCATAGCTACACAAATTAATGGATATTAAATTATATCTACTAGATTGGCAATCTAAACTAAACATTAAATTAGAAAGCTCCACTGGGGGCTGACATTAAATGAGAATAGACTTGTTTCTTCCTTAAAAACTCTGATATTACACTGGTAATTAGTTCTTTATGATCTACTTGTAATGCACCACATAGTTTAACAATTATCATTTTGCTGTTATTCTTTATTAAACATTCAAAATACCCATACCCCAATTTAGTTTGCCAATCTAATTTATTATCTATATGTGCAAGACTTATCAGTACTTGGAAATGTATCTACTAAATTATGCAAATTATATTATAAGACGTTATAAATGGAACTATAATCCGTGAGCTTGAGCAAGTGCGGAAGTTTTGTTGGGCATTATCAAAATCGTAGGTCCATTATGTTTTACTAGGCACTCAATAGTATGATTAGAAGCATTCGTGTTCCCGACCTAATTGGACCAGTTTCAATATCTTTGACCGTCAACTTTTTCAGACAGTAAAAATTTCTTTATGAAAAAACTATAATCAATGTAAATTACAATGGCGGGCATTTTTCAACACTAAATACGGCCATTTTAAAATGAATTTAGTATACTTTTCCATTCCTTAGTTCTTTTATATCTCTGTTACTTAATTTTTAGCTGCGTTTATTCATAAAGGGTAGACGTTATGCCACATATTTTCAATCAATATTACTGACTATTTTTTAGCCTAGTTTATTCAAGTAGTATATGGTGCTAAGAAATGGTACATTTAAAAATTCTAGTTCTCATAAAATAATTTATTATTGTAAACAAAATGAGACATTTTTAGCAAGTTATTTGGAATTTAAAAAAAAAGTATTTAAGCAATGTACTTATGCTTAACATATTCCAGTTCTTCTAAAGATAATGCACATTTGAAAATTAACTGCTGATATTATCATATCTTATATCTATAGCATATTTAAATGACAGCATGATGATTTATGCTCATGGACATTACCTACAAACATGTAAAGGTTACCGATTCAGTTGCTATGTTGAACCAGGTACACTAGAATTGGCTTAGTTATCGTACGAGGTACAGCCTTGAAAGCCTATTGAGGAAGAAATCTGCCCTTATGTAGGTCATTTGTATGTACTCAGACCATGCTCAGGCGGGTCTGCAGGTACCAGGGTGCGTACTGAAGCTCATGATGGATCAACTGATTGTTGCAACTGAATGCAGCCTATAGAGAGTTGGATATTTAACTTGAAAGCTTACTTCAGACTCCCGTCAAAAGGTAATTGAGGTTGTATTGGTATCCCCGCTTTACTGTATATTAGTATCCGATATATGATTTTCATGTGTGGATCTAAGTGTTGAGTATATGATTATGAACTGTCATGATATGATTTAACTAACCTTACAAACATTGAATTTGATTTGAAATAGTGACGAGGTAAAGAATTGACAGGAATACGGCTTATGTATGCATTGATAGCGTTTTGACTTGAGTATGATTACGGTACTGTCTATGAGAACCACGATTTGCTTATTTGATTGTGATCCCATAAAGGATATTTTTATATATAGACCTTATTTTGTTAAGCAAAACTGACTTGCTACCTGAAAATCGAGGATAAGAACTGACATTGACATGATTTAGCTAGTCTTGCTAACTTAAAATAGATAATTATTTTGTTACACTTTGTTACCGGTAGTACACAGAAAATGCGCAACAAAGAGTTTATGTTTGGAAACATAGTACCAGTAGCGGCGAGGGATTCTGCAGGTGATAATGGTAGGTTGAGTTGATCAGCACCTAACCATTTTTTCTGTCATGTTAATAATTCACCGTGTAAGCTGCCAGGCTAGGGGAGATCTGCAGCGTAGGCAGCCGACATGGACTTTATACGTTCCATAGCCTCTTTATTTTCCAGTTTAATAAGGAGAGCAAGAATTAAAGCTTTCTGATGCAGTGGGGAAAAACGGCGCTCCATTTCAATGATCATGTGGTCAAGAAAGGGCACCGTTATCGAACGTCGATAGTTTGTGTAGCACACAAACATGGCACTGTCATTGTGGCACCAACACTTACTGAAATTGTTGTTGCCTCATTGAACCATTCTGCATGTATGGAATAGTTTCTTCATTTGCGCAATTGAAGGCATATTGTCGCTTAGGGTGTAAGTTGAAGAAAAGACAAAGTTGTTGAACTGTTTCAAACATGTTTCGCACTCTAGTAGTTTCTATGGTTTTCACTACACAAAGATTGAGGCACAATGAAAATACAAAGCCTTTGGGTAAAGATTTTGGATTCGAGCAGCTGCACCCTTTGATGCTGCAGACATATTTTTAGCTCGATCAAATCCTTGACCTCGCATTTTACTGAGATCGATACCTAACAGCTTTAGATGATCAAGAAAGAGGTTCGAAATAGCCTTCCCAGAAACACCTTCCTTGCACTCAACCAAATCAATTAGCTTTCATCAATTGTTAGTTTATTCATGTCAACATACCTCAAAACCATACTGAGTTGCTAAAATACTGTAGACACCGCACAGTTTGACTTTCTGAAGTATGGCAGCCCGTATTTGATCACCAAGAATATTGATCAATTCATTTTGAACATTGTTGCTGGTATATGTTGAATTTTCATTTGAAGTTTGCAGATGAGATGTAATAACTTGATCCCCAGATTCAACTCTGAAATGCAGAAAAGCTCAAAAGTTTCCATTGCAAACCACATTAGCGGCAGCGTACCGGTGTCCACGAAATGCTAATCCTTGCTGGCCTAATAACTCATTGTCTTGATTATACTTAGAAGTTTTTTCTATTTGAATCGATTAAGTTTGAGCGCTGATGATCGGCTTTGCTTTGTTTTCCACGATTCTCAGGAAATCATCAGATTTTTGTACTGATAACAGATGACTCGGTTTACAGTCATATTGTTTCAGGTAGTCTGATGCTTTATTATAAACAGTAAATGGTTTCGAGCCGAAGAGTGAGGATACCAAGACTTTTATCGCCGAACAAAGCACAATGGTTACAATATCCCCCTTCACATGATGGAGAAATACTAACCAACGATAGTCTTTAAACCACATTTACTGAAAACGACTACCTTTATTATTTTACATTTTTCATTTCTGACCGGATTGTTTCACGGATTTTGATTTTTGGATTTCGGTTATACTAGATGGTACTTTCAATCATCGAGCTTGACTGACCATCTTATCATGCTTTAGCTTGGGTGTAGAACAAGATACACATGATTACATAGTTTTGATTTGATCTTGAAAAGGATGTTGTATTTATGTTGAAGCCATATATTTTTACACATCTATGGGTTGGAATATATTTATTACTATGATGTTAGTACTGTCGAAGGCTTGACAGATTTTATTTATTATTTATTAATTTTGTATGTTGGCTGCAATAAAGATTTCATTCTACATTATAAAAAAACAAGATTTTATTGTTAAAAGAAAACCTATATGTCTTTCAATTTTCATTTTAGGTATACCAAATGTCTTGCCTTCTGTTTTGCCTCCACTAATTGATGCAACAGAAAGTTCAGATCCTTTACCGTCTCAACACACGTCTAACCTACTTATATCATCTGACATCCTCTGTTCTCCTCCTAATGATATTAGTGTTGGAATCTCTTCAACTAGAGCATTTTTTCAATCTACTCCTGCTAGTAATTTGAATTCAAACAATTTACCTAATTTTCTCTCGCCTACTCGTCAGGGTGAGTCTGCAATTAAAGCTACTGCCAATTCAGATATGTTATCAACAAATGCCGATACAATAGAAGATGTGTCTATGGATCTATCTTAAGCTACAATATACTGTATAATTCACTTCAATTATATTTATCTAATTAGAAATTTTATTAATTTTTCCATTCTTGTTATACTTATAATCGATATTCATCATCTAATATTTCCATACAAAAAACGGATTCTTTATCTTTCTTTGTAGTTATTTCTAATTTCGCCAAAAATTAGAGAATAGTTTCAAAAGTTTGGAAGCTACAAAAAATGTCTTGATAATTATTCAACTGATTTTCCTGTAATTTAGAATCAAGGTAACTACAATATTTTTCAGATCTTTTAATGACAGGCGGACAGATTTGTTATGGGGATAAAATTACTTTCTCTTCCAGTCACGTGATGGCCTTCTGAAAACAACAGTTTGGCCAAATGATCAACTTTTACTTTTCACAAAATTATTCCAGAACTCATGAAACACTAAATTAACCCTCCATTGTCCTGAGAGGGTGGTTTCAACTAAGGTTTTTCGGTATTTATTGTAAAACCGTTTAGATATGCTAAATATTAAAGCATTCAATAAACGATTTTCTGTTTTTATATCTAACTATGGTTATTTTTTTTACATAAAACAATTCATCATTTCATTTTGGATCAACATTTCTTTATGAAATTTTCTTAAGTTCTACAGAAACTACTTATACACAACATAAAGGATCAATTGATTTCTGTAAAAATTAACCATATGTAGTTAGATAAGAAAAAACTGAAAATCGTTTATTAAATGTTTCGTTTAGCATAAAATTTACAATGAATACCGAAAAACCTTAGTTGTTAATTTAGTGTTTCGTGGGTTCTGGAATAATGTCGTAAAAAGTAACATTTGGCCAAACTTTTTTTTTTGAGAGGACCATCTCGTGACGTCATCTTAATCCCCATGTCAAATCTGTCCACCTGTCATCAAAAGATCTTAAAAATAATGTAACTTGATTCCAAATTACAGGAAAATCAGTTGAATAATTATCGATAAATTATTTTACAATGTAGTCAAGACATTTTCTGTAGCTTCCAAACTTTTGAAACTATTCTCTAATTTAAAAAAATAAAACTTAGGATTATTAATTGGACTTTCCACTCAGGTTGCATGCACGCTGTGGTCAAAATGAATATTTTTAAAAGCCCATTCTATATGTTAAACAATATTTAGAGAAAATATTAATTCAAAATTAGTTCAAATTGTTGTAAAAAGTGAGATTCCTAATTTATTTCGCATGTCTGAGATCTTTTAGCTTAGTAAAAACATGTCATCTGCGAAGTCGAGATCTTCAAGTCTTGTGAGTGTCCATTGAATTCCAGTGTTACTGTTGAAGGATTTCCTGGCGACCCACTCTAGTCCAGCAAGAAAGAGCAGGAGACTTAATAGGCAATCCTGTCTTACTCACGGCTCCATTGGGAATGGGTCCGTCAATTCATTTTCGTGGAGCACTTTCGCCTCAAAGTTTGTGTAAAAGTCGGATTATTTGTACAATTTTGAGAGGCATTCCGTAGTGTCAGAGCAGTTTCCATAAGAATCGTGGTTGATCGAGTCAAATGCTTTCTCGAAGTCGATAAATAAAAGATACAGTTGGGCATTCCATTCTTCGTACTGTTCCACAATGATTCGAATGGTAGCAATTGGTCACAGAAGGATCGGTTCTTCCGGAATCCTGCTTGTTCTTGACGTAGTTTCTTGTCCAGAGCGTCAGTAATTCTATTGAGGATGACTCGGCACTAGACTTTGCTCTCCAGTTTTTTTTAATTGATTCAAGTCACCTTTCTTTGGAAGTTTGATCAGTATGCCTTGTTTCCAGTCATGTGAGATTTGTTCCTCGTTCCAGATTTTGTTGAGGAGAGAATACAATGTGAACTCTGACACTCTCCACTCTGGTGTCACATCCAGCTGCCTTTCCATTCTTCAGGGACTTGATTGCCACTTTTATTCTGCCATTAAAATCTTTTTGATCGGTTTAAAATGTCATAGAAGTATTGTCTCCACCTGGCTCTTTGGTCGTCAGGTTTGGTCAAGAGTGTCGTCCCATTTTTGTATTTAACAGGTTTACTCTGACTGCTCTTGTGGTTGCCGCTCAGAGTTCTTGTGAAGTCGTAAAGTTTCTTTCTTCATGTCTTGTTTCCGCACTGCGTTTACGGCTTCGTTTGCAATTTCATTGAACCAATTTCCTTTGTCATTTCGACAGCTTTTCTTGACTTGCCTGTTGAGATCATTGTATTCTTGAACCCTCGTCGATTTCTGGAGTCCTGTTCTCGTATTGTCGATGTCCTTATTCTTTTCGCCTCTCGCTTCGATGATCTTCCATGTTTGTTCACTCATTAAATCCTTTTTCTCTTTCTTCTTTTTGCCAAGGACCTCTTGGAATGTTTCCGTGTACATCGTTTTGACTTTCAGCCATTCCTGACCTACTGTCTCTTCTTCATTGTCCAAGGCATTGTATAGGGCATCAAACTTGTTGGTGAGTGTTGTTATGAAGGATTCTTTAGTCTCTGGGCTCTGTAGTTTCTACACATAGACTTAGTGCTCACGAGCTAGCTTTGGCCTCTTGAGGTTTTCTAGACTGATCTTGACTGTGGTCACAAGAAGGTGATGATCTGATTCAGCATCAGCCCTTCGCTTGACTCTGCAATCTTGCAAGCTACAACCCCTTTCAAAAGTAACCGTAACAGTATAAAAAACGTGAATAAAAGTCAGTAAAATATTGTTTCCAAACGAATTCCACAATTTTTTTCTGGATCAATAATTTTTAATGAAATTTCTCCATTGTTTAGGCAGATGGCAAGGCACAATATTAGAAAATTGCATTAAAAATTTTGATCCAGAAAATATTTGTGGAAACAATATTTTGCTGACTTTTATTCACTTTTTATACTGTTACGGTTCTCCGTCGCTTGTTGATCGCCACATGATCCATTTGGTTCTTCACAATGCCATCTGGTGACCTCCATGTAAACTTATGAGATCTTTTGTAAGAGAAGAGGGATCCACCGATTACCATCTCATTCGTGGCACAGAAGTCATAAAACATTTCACCATTTTCATTCATCTCGCCTTCTCCATATATTCTTTTGCGACCTGTATCTTCGCTTCCGATTTTGGCATTTAGGTCGCCCATGACGAGCACTGTCTGTCTCTTGACTGTTTCTTACAGTCATATGCACCAACAGAGTTTAAAATTTAAACCCGAGTTAAATTTCTAATTTAAGCTAGGTATGATGCACCAACGTAGATTTGTTAATCCTAGTTTATTTTTATGAACATAGATATTTCAAACGATATCGAAGCAATTTCTTTTTATATTTGACTCATAGATTTAGGT